>CM067368.1:93557731-93809891 GCA_034401795.1 Chaetoderma sp. LZ-2023a | reverse complement strand
TCGCGAGATAACAATCAGCTAGCACATCTGACTCTCCTGGATGCCAAAGCAGCATTTGATGTGGTTGATCATAACCATCTTCTGCGAAAGTTATATAACATAGGAGTAAACAACAAGCACTGCAACTTAATGCAGAGTATCCATTTAGGAGCCACGTCAAAGATCAAGTGGAATGACACACAGTCAGCCCTCGTCGAGATACTCCAGAGTGTCAGACAAGGTGGCATTCTTAGTACAGACCTCTACAAACTATTCATAGATCCCTTACTTCATAGACTAAGAGCTACGGACATAGGAGCACATATAAGAAACACTCTAAGCAACAATAGTGCCAGCGCAGATGACGTTTTCTTGATGAGTAATTCGCATGTGACCATGCAGGAACTTATCAACATTGGAGTAGACTTTGCTAATATGGAGAGATATAAAATTCAACATACGAAAAGTGATTCTATTACAATATCTCCGTCTTCTAAATGTAACTATGGCGAAGAATTCTTATTAAAAGATCAACAAATGCCGGTCGAGACTGCTAGTGCCCATTTGGGAGTAACAAGATGTTCATCATTGAGCGAGAACATAGTGCATAACGTGGATATCAATATAAGGAAGGCACGCCGAACAGCCTACAGCCTTTTTTCATCAGGATTTCATGGGCACAATGGCCTAGACCCGGATACTATTATTCACCATCTAAACTCCACAAAGCGCTGGTCTTAACTTACGGGCTTGACGTCATATTACCTAGCGGGTGCATCTTTCCAAACTGGAGAAGTACCAAAAACGGCTTCTGAGGCAACTTTTGTCAAAAGAACATAGCTGACCCAGCCACATATATCTTAACGGACGTTCTCCCAGTTGAAGCACACGTGCATCATAAGACACTTATGCCTTTTAATTCCATCTGGAATCTGCCAGAATCATGACTTGAAAAGAAAATAGCTAGGCGACAACTGTCTGTAAAATCTATTGAAAGTCACAGCTGGTTTATGGAGTTAAAATATTGCAGAAGTATTGCTTAGAGGATGTTGAAGTATATCTGGATGATCCTATACAGGAGGAGAAGTGGAAGTCCCTGATTAAGATAGCTATTCAGCTGTACTGGAAGGAAAAAATATCAAGGACAGTACCATGGTACAGTTCACTGAGGTACCTGAATGAAATACCATTGATTCCAAGAAAACTGCATCCTGTACTACAAGCTGACTGCTTTTCTGAAGGCGATGTAGCCCGTATATCGGTCAAATTCGAACTTCTCACTGCAATGTATGTACTACAATAGAGCCGCAGTAGATTAAAAAAAGATATCATCAATCCATTATGCCAAATATGTAACTCTGAACAGGAAACGTTGAAGCACTTTATAATCAGATGCCCAGCATTGGAATCCATTAGGCAAGCACCCATTCAGTCTATCCACGCGTGCCCTCTAAAAATTGTCATTGTGGAGTTAGTGATTATTCAGCTCAAGAACTCGTACAACTTGTATTAGATTGATCAAGAACCATCGATCCTGGGCTAATGAAGCCTGCGCTTAACTTGCTTACGTCATACACGTAGATACAAGCTACTTAGTATGGCAAGTTTCGCTGCTGCCTCTACCTAATTGTTAATTATTATTAGTTGATGATGACAAAGTATTATGGTTATTTGGTTAAAGGGAGTAATCTGATAATCAGCACAGTGATAGTTCAACAAAGGCAGAACGCTATTCTGAATAATAGAACACACTTACACATGCTAATGCGGTTCTCCTACAAAGGATGTTATGATATGTTACAAGTTACTAGTAACATGCTACTTTGTGTGCAAATTTGTATCCATTTGAATACTTTGAATTGTGATTTCCCAACAGACTGTTTTTACATTGTAAATCCACAAAAGACATATAATTCAGATAGCCGAATTAGGAATAATATGAATTATGTTATTTGAATGTGACGTCAGCTGTCAAGCAGGATAAACTTCACAAGATAATACTATTTGATGCGCTATTTGATGATTCCCTGATAAAGGGCTAGTATTTGTATGTGTGATGCGATTCAATCATGGTAGCAGTATTTAACAAATTAACGACTAGATTTGTTAAAAAAATTAGCGTATTTACTTATTGAATGGCCATTTGCAGGCTAGGAGAAGACTATTTTTTTTGAAAATTTACCACTGGAATGACTGGCTCGGTTATTGAGCCAGTCATTGTAGTCGTAAATGTTAAAAGATAGTCTTATCTTGGCCTGAAAATGGACATTCCCTAAGAGCACTACCGAGGCCTGTTTTGGTCGGCTCCGTCGTGAAAGGGGTAGCACTTTAGCACTTGCATTAATCAGACATGGCAAATCATGTATGATCTGCTGAATATTTGACAAATCATGTATGATCTGCTGAATATTTGACAAATCATGTATGATCTGCTGAATATTTGACAAATCATGTATGATCTGCTGAATATTTGACAAATCATGTATGATCTGCTGAATATTTGACAAATCATGTATGATCTGCTGAATATTTGACAAATCATGTATGATCTGCTGAATATTTGACAAATCATGTATGATCTGCTGAATATTTGACAAATCATGTATGATCTGCTGAATATTTGACAAATCATGTATGATCTGCTGAATATTTGACAAATCATGTATGATCTGCTGAATATTTGACAAATCATGTATGATCTGCTGAATATTTGACAAATCATGTATGATCTGCTGAATATTTGGCACATTTCCAGTATGTTGTCATGGAAGTGAGACCATGGAATGTCATAGGGCAAGGGATTAATACACCTATATACACAGAGATACCGACACACCCTCCATTCACAACACACGGCCATAGCATGTCAACTAGATAGAAGGTACGTGCTAGTGCTGGTTGCCATGGCTCTACACAGTAGTACACACAAGGGTATCGTTTACGTAACAGGATGCGAGATTTAACAAGAATACAGTTAGAAATGAGTGAGATACATCTGACGTCATGATCTAATAGCCTATGTACGCTGATTACTTGTGACCATTTTATCAACGACTGCTGATATGCTTTGAAAAATTGCAAGATCTTTGACTTTAGTGGCCTATGGAAATTTCACCAACTGTTTTCAACGAAGAACAAGAAATTACTAATAAAGATCTGCCGTATGATCGAAGAAATTAATAGGCACTTCCAACGTTGATTAACCCTATACACAATGCACTCGCAGATTAACAACACAACATTAACGAGAATTGCAAAGCACCACCACCACCACCACCAGCAACAACAACAACAACAACAACAACAACAGCAACAGCAGCAGCAGCAGCAGCAACAACAACAACAACAACAACAACAACAACAACAACAACAACAACATTAACAACAACGACGACGACGACGACGACGACAACAACAACAACAATAACAATAGCAGCGGCAATGACAACAATATTAATAATATTAAGGCTTAAACATAGTAGTCAACCATGTCTAGAAAACTACTCTACCGCTAGATGTCGCTCCATTCAGACTAGTGGTCGAGCCGGGCCACATACTTTCGAATCCAAATTGAATAAACTGATTAAACAATCACCTGCATTAGTGAACCGGTTCCACTGGGTGGGTGCACAAGATTCCCCATAAACTACCTAAGAATCGATCCGATCTGTTACTCAAGTACCTGATGTCATAATAAAAATGTGTCACTTTTTATCTGACGTTACAACCATACAACGTAAGCAGACAACTGCCCTAGTAACCCGCTTGGTGTCCCGCACTGGTTATTCAAGATTTCCCCTAAGCTAGCTAAGAACCGACCCTATGTTACCCAAGTACCTGATATCATAATAGAAATGCGCCGGTTGTCAGATAACGTTATAGTGTAACGTTATAATGTGGTCATCTTAAAGATTTCCCTTAAACCAACTAAAAACTGACCCGTCTGTTACTCAAGTTTCTGATGTCATAAAAACACGTCACATTTTAGCCAACGCCAAAATCACATAATGCAAACAACCACCTGCTTTAGCGACCAGTTTGGTGCCCCACACTGTGGCTATCCAAGAAACAATAACAAGAAACCTAATTGTAGAAAAGTTATAAAGTAACACGATAAAGGACTGTTTTGTATATTAAACACTCGAATGACTGGCACTTTTACAGAGCAAGTCATTCCGGCGGTGAATTTCCAAGATAGTCTCTATCGCATTATAAATCGTCGTTAAGTCTCTGTGTCTACTGTTGAAAATAAGGTTATTCTGTATTTTTGTTAAAAAAAAATGACTCATGCACAGCAATGACCCATTTCTAAGAATACCAATCTGACTTTTTTTATAATCAGTTATTATATAGTTATTATAATCTAAATTCTGATGACCCCACAATATGACCACTATAATCTTAGTACTTTGTAAATTGAGATGGCGGTACAATAACAGTAATAATTCTGTCATTACTAATTATGAAGTACGTGTAAATAATAGCTGTAGCTTTCATAATAATTCTAAGTTACTACTACTACTACTGCTGCTACTGCTGCAACTGCTACTACTGCTGCTGCTACTACTACTACTACTACTACTACTACTACTACTACTACTACTACTACTACTACTACTACTACTACTACTACTACTACATCTACTACTACTACTACTACTACTACTACTACTACTACTACTACTACTACTACTACTACTACTACTACTACTACTACTACTACTACTACTACTACTACTACTACTACTACTACTACTACTACTACTACTACTACTACTACTACTACTACTACTACTACTACTACTACTACTACTACTACTACTACTACTACTACTACTACTACTATTACTGCTTCTGCTGCTGCTGCTGCTGCTGCTGCTGCTGCTGCTGCTGCTGCTGCTGCTGCTGCTACTACTACTACTACTACAACTGCTGCTGCTACTGCTGTTGCTGCTACTACTGCTACTACTACTGCTACTGCTGCTACTACTGCTACTGCTGCTACTACTGCTACTACTGCTGCTACTACTACTTCGACTCCTACTACTACTACTACTACTACTACTACTACTACTACTACTACTACTACTACTACTACTACTACTACTACTACGTTTTTAGCCAATTGACGGTGTCCATAATTACTGTGAGTAACTTATGATATTGCGTATTGTATTGTTGTATTGTTAACCCTTGCATATTACATGTTAATTCTATAATTTATCTTTCAGGTGTAAGTAATATATTGGTTCAATTTGTAGTTGATGTGAATGAATTTGTCTGCTTGAATTTGAGTTTGCCTGATCGAATCTTTCTTACCTGCTCAACTGCCTGTCTGATTGCTAGTTAGATTGAACGCTTGTCTGTCTGAATGGCTATTGCGAGGAAGAATGGTCGTAGGAAGAATGGAGATGGTAAAGGGGGTTCATCTGCGCATGCGCGCCTGGTAAAGCTGTATTACCAAATAATTCAGTGCTTCCACCATATTGCTACGCTACGTAGGCATTTAGATGCCGAAACTCTCCCTGATGGGCTTAGCAGGAAGGTGGAAGAGCTGGATGGATTTTGTAAGCCAGCTATGCCAGATGATGACATCTACTTTGCCATCTGGAATGTGAATTTTGAGTGGGCAAAATCTACCCTTAGGGCCATGTTAAATCACTATAATTAACAACTTGGTAGTATTAGAACTGAAGTAGTCCTCACACAGGCAATGCCACATTTAGACCTAGGTCGTGCTAAATCCAATGCTATACGCTGGGCAAAAAACAATTATAATAGAAAGCTCGACATTAATGCGATTAGTTCTTTTTACGATTTTGTGCGACCGATAGATCCATCTCAGCAACCAATTCAAAATCTCGCACAAGCCACGCCTCTGGTCATGATACCAACTGTGGCCCTACAATCACAAATGAAAAAACGCCTCAGATCACCTGAAACTTGGTGAATGAACCCATCTCTAGTTCAAAACATAGATTAATGCTGCTTTTCAGTGCGATTAAGTCCAAATTCCCAAAGACTGCGATTTACTTCGCAAAACTTAATTATTCAAGTCGGTTGACAGCTCAGCAGAGGTTGGCGATTCAGTCCCTCAATTCGCCGGTTGAATCATCAAAATCTGTAACTGTCATTCCTGCACTCAGACTCTCCGAATTTAATGTTGTTAAGGATAACATTCATTGGATTGAAAAGACAGCTAACTCTATGTATTCTGCCTGGCTTAAATTCCTAAATTTAAACTAGACAGGGGCCAAGGTAACATCCGCCCGGAAACAGGACTGGGCAGTAATATTGTCAATCTAACTGGCTCCCCATTAGGTGAAGCAGAGCAGTCACTGCTCAATTTTTGTCTTACATTTGTCCCAACACCAAAACCTAAAACAGGTTTGGATGCTCTTTTAGATAATGGCTGTATGGAAACATCTGAATTTAGTCACCATATTAAGTTAGCAGACTTCTTTCGTAACTCTAATAGTAACATTCTACCATTCATTGAAAAAACTGGCTGGGCACCAAACGTAAAGCTCCTGGACCCAGCGATCGGTGAAAGCATAGAACTCTTTTCAGAACGTGTTAAAAATTCTGCATTCCCTAATGATCAACCAAATTTACCCTATGAGGAACGCCAGGCCTTAATTGAATTGTCTAAAAACAGCGAATTTGTCATCAAACCTGCATATAAAGGGTCGGCGACTGTAATAATGCTTAAAGATAACTATACACGTGAAGCACAACGACAACTTAGTAACCCAAAGCATTACCAGAAACTAAGCAAACCACTTTGGCAAAATAATTGCAGCAAATTTAATGAGATTCTTCAAAAATTGCTCGATAGCAAGAAGATCACCGAAAAGCAACATAAGTATCTCTTTGCTAAGCTTGAGTCAAAACCACGGACTTTCTATCTTTTGCCAAAAATTCATAAACCCATAGATTCGTGGTTGGACCCAATGTCACCGCCCGGGCGACCTATAATCTCTGATTGTGGCTCAGAATCCTACAGAATCAGTGAATATATCGATTACCATCTACAGCCAATAGCAAATAGACACCCCAGTTTCTTGAAAAACACAGAAGTCTTCTTATCCCAGGTCTCTGAGACCTGGATACCGCCAAATTCATTCCTGGTCACGCTTGACATCGATGCTATGTATACAAACATTGGCATCGAGAAGGGTATAAATTCTATCCGTAAAGCATTCGTGAACTACCCAGACACCAACAGGCCAGACAGAGAAGTAATAGCTCTATTAGAGCTGAGTCTGAAAGGCAATGATTTTGAATTCGATGGCGAAATTTACCAACAAATTTGCGGCTGTGCGATGGGCAAGCGCTTTAGCCCATGTTTTGCCAATATTTACGTAGCAGAGTGGGAGGAGGAAGCGTTAGAAAAGTGTCCAAAACAGCCCCTCATTTATCGCAGGTACCTTGATGACATTTTCATGATTTGGCAACACACAAAGTCAGAGTTTGATGAATTTTTCGAAATTCTGAACAATCACGATCTGAATATCAAATTAAAAGCAACCATTGATGTCTGTAGATTTCCTGGATGTAACTGTATATAAAGGTCTAAAGTATGAAACAACTGGCTACTTAGACTACAAAGTGTATTTCAAACCAACAGATTCGCATCAGCTATTGCACAAAAAATCTTTCCATCCACCGCATACTTTTAAAGGAATAGTAAAATCACAAATAATCCGTTTTCACAGGAATTCGAGTGATAGGAAAAACTTTGAAGAAGCGTGCTCTACCCTATTCAAAGCCCTCAAACCACGAGGTTACTCCTCACGATTCTTGCGCAAAATCAAATCTGAAACATTGGACGGCTTTGAAACCATTCCAGATAATGCCTCAAATCGTCGGCCAACAAAATTTCTCACAATCGTCCGATTATAGGTGTAGGCAAATCTCGCAAATGCGGAAAGAAAAGGTGCAAGTTAGATGAATTTCTCCCAAACCAGAATACTTTCACGAGCTTTCAGAACAAAAGCAAGTTCCAACTTCAGTCTAATCTAGATTGTGACTCTGAAAATGTTATTTATCTAATTTCATGCAAATTGTGCCAAAAACAGTATGTCGGCGAAACCAAATGTCCATTAAGATGGCGGGCAACTCGACACCTCTCAGATATTAGCCTAGAGGAAGACACACATGTTTCCGAACATTTTAATCTTCCTGACCATTTAGTCCTTCGTGACTTTGAAATTATGCCAATTGAACAGCCACCCCTTTCAGATACGGCAGAAGAAACTGATAAACAAAGAAAACTTCGAGAATCGTTTTGGATTAAAGAACTCGAAACACAGTGGCCAAGGGGAATAAACTCGGACCCAGGCTTATCTGATCAACGTGACAAAATTCCATTAATTCTGACCTATAATCGGAAAAACGTTGAAATTTCCAAAATCTTGAAAGATGAGTATCAAAACCTACAGGAGAAACTGAAACAACCCTTTAACAAGCGTCCAGTAATTGCCTTTAAGAAAAATCCGAATCTACGTGACATCTTGGTAAAAGCAAAACTCAAATAGCTATCCAGAATATCCATCTCAATCATTCAACATTAACCCTTGCATGATGGTCAGCCAAAAACGGTCAATTTAGTGATCTTGGGCAATGTCCATTTGCCGGCGGGGATTGGAGTATTTTTGAAAATTTACCGCTGTAATGACTGGCTCGGGAATGACCTTGTATGTGCCTGCAAATGTACATTAAATAAGTAAGCGAATATTTGGATTCTACTGAACAAATTGAACCAGTAAAGGGTTAACATTAATGCCATATGGCTTTCCTCAAATTGATATATAATGTCTGATCGCCATAACATGTATAATTTCTGTAAATTCATATTCCCCATATGCCATTATGTGGCCTGGGTGTAAATGAAGAATCTGAATCTGAATCGGAACTTAGATCGTGTTCGACGGAGAGACACTCGCGTCGGCCTATCTGACGTCATAATCAAATAACCTCGCGTGTTAGCTACCGTCACACTCACAATGACATAGACCAGTCACGAACGTGGCAATGGTCCGTCATGAAAGTGCTTGAATTGTATGTCTTTGGTGGATTTGTAATTTAATGAACATTCTGTTGAAGATTTTGAAACTGATTTTACTGTGAGCTGTTGGTGGCACAGGCAGAAACAGCTCCTGATCAAATTAACTTCAAAATATTCAACAGCGTAATTACCTTGTGATTGAGATTATAGGGATTCATCGCTCAAAGTCTGAAAATCGATTTAAATGTAGGAACAAATGGGCGGGGAATATCTAGAAATCTATTACAGGATACTAACCCTGTGAGCGTGCGCGTGTGCGTGCGTGCGTGCGTGCGCGCGTATGTGTAGGCCACTTCCCACTCAGTAAACCTGACCAATGATATGTTAGTGGCACTCATTGGTAAATACAAGCAGCTAAACAGCTGAATACACGCGTCAATGGCTGGCAGGTTACATTAAGAATCTGGTCACATATTTGCACTCTCGTCGAATCAAAGACACACCATTAAGTGAATATTAAACAAGCGCGTCTTATTCATGTTTAATGAGAGAGTGAATCTTAGTGCAGCAGAGAAAACAGGATTACTACCTTACAGGCCACTGACAGGCAGCAATCGATGAACAGCACAAATATAACAATCGTGTTATTCTGCCTTGTAATTGAGTTTTCAAACACTCCGTGATATAAAGTGTTCGTAGGAGGACGAAAAGAAGCAACGCATTCTACGAGATGTGGAGCGAGATTTCAAAAGCATATCACGCAACCGGATCGGAAATAGTATTCAACATCGGGATGACATTGTAAAGGAAGGCGTACTGCTATGTGCTTTCAATAACACATTTGGTAGCATAATTCTGGCTGACAGAAGAAGAAGCACAGAAATAATGTCACAATCTATTTATGCATTTTTAGATCCGGAGCGGATTTCTACAGATAACTCATGCTGCTGCCGCCGCCGCCGCCGCCGCCGCCGCCGCCGCCGCCGCCGTCGTCATTTGGCGGCAGCGGTGGTGGGGTTGGTGGTTATATGATTAAACGCACTGGCTCAGGATCTCCCAAGGTTGGGAGATATTTTTTATTTATTTTATTGTCTGAGATTTGTTATGTTTGTTTGATAGAGGCGGTATGGCCTATAAAATATGAATAATATATATCATTCATTCTGAAGGTTTTTGAAGAGTTAATTTCGATTTAACCAAGATGTCACGTGGATTGGAGTTTTTCTTAAAGGCTATCACTGGACGCAAATTGAGAGGTTCTTTCATTTTATCCTGCAATTTATGATATTCATCTTTCAAAATTTCAGAAATTTCAACATTTTATCGATTGTATGTTAAACTGAATGGAATAATTTCACGTTGATCAGCAAGACAAGGGTCCACGTTTATGCCTCTCGGCCATTTTGTTTTCCGTGGCTTAATCCAAAATGATTCTCGAAGTTTTCTTTGTTTATCAGTTTCTTTGGCCATAGCAGAAAGAGGCAGTTGCTCAATAGGCATAATTTCAAAGTGTCTCTCGACAGAATGACCAGGAAGATTGAAATGTTGAGCTACGTTGGTGTCCTCGTCGTGTCTAATACCGCAAAGGTGTCTAGTTGCTCGCCATCTTAAAGGGCATTTTGTTTCACCGACATACTGCTTTTGGCATAATTTGCAAGATATTAAATAGATAACATTTTTAGAATCGCAATCTAAATTAGACTGAAGTTGGAATTTGCTTTTGTTCTGATAACTGACAAATGTTTTCTGATTAGGTAGATAGAGGTCTAATTTACACCTCTTCTTTCCACATTTCTGAGATTGTCCTACACCTATAATCGGACGATTGTGACGAATTTTGGTAGGCTTTTGATCGGCAGCCTTATCAGTAATAGTTTCCAAATCATGTAAAGTTTCGGACTTTATTTTGCGCAAAAATCGTGTTGAATATCCCCTCGGTTTGAGGGCTTTAAATAAGGTGGAACACGCAGATTCAAAATTCTTTCTATCACTAGAATTTCGCTGAAATCGGATAATCTGTGATTTGACAATACCTTTAAAAGTATGAGGTGGATGGAAAGATTTCTTATGCAGTAGTTGATGGGAATCGGTGGGCTTAAATAATACTTTGTAATCACATTTACATCATAACATAGACGATGTCACATTTACATCATAAGATAGACGATGTCACATTTACATCATAACATAGACGATGTCACATTTGAATCATAACATAGATGATGTCACATTTACATCATAACATAGACGATATCACATTTACACCATACCATAGACGATGTCACATTTACACCATAACATAGACGATGTCACATTTACATCATAACATAGACGATGTCACATTTGAATCATAACATAGACGATGTCACATTTACATCATAACATAGACGCTGTCACATTTACACCATAACATAGACGATGTCACATTTACACCATAACATAGATGATGTGACATTTACATTATAACATAGACGATGTTAGATTTACATCATAACCTAGATGATGTCAAATTTACATCATAACATAGACGATGTCACATTTACACCATAACATAGACGATGTCACATTTGAATCATAACATAGACGATGTCACATTTACATCATTACATAGACGATGTCACATTTACACCATAACATAGACGATGTCACATTTACATTATAACATGGACGATGTCACATTTACATCATAGCATAGACGATGTCACATTTACATCAAAACATAGACGATGTCACGTTTACATCATAACATAGACGATGTCGCATTTACATCATAACATAGACGATGTCACATTTACATCATAACATAGACGATGTCACATTTACATCATAACACTGACGATGTCACATTTACATCATAACATAGACGATGTCACATTTACATCATAACATACACGATGTCACATTTACACCATAACATAGACGATGTCACATTTACATCATAGCATAGACGATGTCACATTTACATCATAACATACACGATGTCACATTTACACCATAACATAGACGATGTCACATTTACATCATAACATAGACGATGTCACATTTACACCATAACATAGCTGATGTCACATTTACACCATAACATAGACGATGTCACATTTACATCATAACATAGACGATGTCACATTTACATCATAACATAGACGATGTCACATTTACATCATAACATAGACGATGTCACATTTACATCATAACATAGACGATGTCACGTTTACATCATAACATAGACGATGTCACATTTACATCATAACATAGACGATGTCACATTTGAATCATAACATAGACGATGTCTCATTTACATCATAACATAGACGATGTCACATTTACACCATAACATAGACGATGTCACATTTGAATAATGACTTAGACGATGTCACATTTACACCATAACAAAGCCAATTGTCTTTTGTCCTCCTCTTGGCCTTTATAAGAGTACTTTTATATCTATATAAGTTGTGGAACGTTCTGGACCTTGGCTCGGATGAGTTATTTTCTCGATGTATAATAATACTTTCCTAGTGCTTTTACAACCACTCTATTGTACACATATCTGCTACACGTGAATGTAAGATGCCATGAGGATAATCCTAATTTCGCATGATCTTTCCGTACAGATGGGAGTGTACAAGGGGTGCCTCGTAAGCAAGAAACACATATCTTGTTACCCGTGCAGAATTATCGGCTGTCGTGTTATCGACTGACGGACAACACGAGTCGAGCCATCACTACCACATTCAGCAGGACTTGTGAGTTGTGTAGAGGTTCAGTCATCACTGACACATTCAGCAGGACTTGTGTGTTGTGTAGAGGTTCAGTCATCACTAACACATTCAGCCGGATATGTAAGTTGTGTAGAGGTTCAGTCATCACTAACACATTCAGCAGCACTTGTGAGTTGTGTAGCTGATCAGTCATCACTACCACATTTAGTGAAGATCAGAACTTGTGAGTTGTGCAGAGGATCAGGCTTTTGCATGAATAATGGAGGGATCCTATGCGTCACTCAAGCATCATGCCGTAATCAACATAACTCATGTGTTAGCACAATCACATGATGTATGTCTGGTGCGAAAGTGGAAAGTGTCTGGATTGTATATCTTCTGGTGAATTCACAATGTATTAAACATTCTGCTAAATATTATGAAACTAATTTTACTGGAGTCTCTTGCTGCATAGGCATGCAGAGAGATTGGCTTGCTCAGCAACAGGTGCCAGTCAAATTAATTTCAATGGACCTTTCCATTTTTAGCTATGCCCCACCCATCACTACCTAAGCTCCACCCACACCTCGCCGTGTTGGGATTGATCGATCCCCGAATGCCCTAGCTATCATTTTCGTGAAAACTATACAGGGAAGCAATGGAGTAATATTTTGTAACTAATTTGACTGGGTGTTGATGCTGCCTATAATGAGTACCCACCCATCATATGACATCATAATGAACTGCGTGATGTGTAGAATGACATCATAATGAATGACGACATGAATGACGTCGATAAGTACGTCACGAACGCATATTTGAAGACGGTCTATGCGTTGTTGTACAAATTGTTTGCTTTTACAATTTAATAAATATTCTGTTGAATATTTTGAAACTAGTCAAATTAGTTGCAAAATATTCAACAGCTTGCCTGTATAGTTTTCAGGAAATTTATAGCTCGATTGATAATAGATCAATCCCAACACGGCGAGGTGTGGGTGGAGCTTAGCTAGTGATGGGTGGGGCATAGCTAAAGATGGAAAGGTCCATTGTGCAACACCTTGCCTGATTCTGAGTTTTCCGTGTTCATATTGACTCAATCGATACAAATACACTTGAAAACTGGAAGGAGATTAGTTAGAAATGGGCGGGGCATGGCTAGGAATGGATCCATCGATTGATCGTCAACATCAACGCCAAATACACTATGCTAGTGATTGATCTCTAAGTGTTTGTACAGTATTGTACTCTCTAGGCAAAACGCTTTCAGGATTAGGATGTCATTTGATAGACATATCTGCAAAGCTTATGCTCTCTGCATTGTTGTAATATGTGTGCTTCGTGAGTAAAGATTGAACACAGCAAGTCACACTCCAGTGATACCCTTATCTCTTTAACCACGAGACACATGCCAGTGATATCATTATTTCTCTCACCATGAGACACATTCCGGTCATATCATTATTTCTCTAATCACGAGACACATTTCAGTTATATTATTATTATCTCTCTCATCATGAGACACATTCCAGTGATATCATTATCTCTCTCATCACGAGATACATTCCGGTCATATCATTATCTCTCTCATCACGTGACACATTCATGTGATATCATTATTTCTCTTATCACGAGACACATTCCAGTGCTATCATTATTTCGCTCCTCACGATAACATTCCAGTAATATCATTATCTTTCTCCTCACGAAGTGCCTTGAGAAAAATGTCGTTCTGCCCATCTGCCCCTTTAATGTGATAACCTATGTTGTGCGTAATAGATTTACACCAGACTTGGGTGGCATTTTAGGTTTGGAATCCTGAAGAAATGTCTCGAACTTAGGCGCAACGTTCAATGCCAAGATGATCTTATTACTTCACCTTAAACATATCATCGGACATCCGGAAGCACATACCTCATCTTCAACATATCACAATGTGCAGCATATCTCATTTGGCAATAGCGGGAACCAGGCTAGTCAGACGATGACGTTGCATCATGCTGACCATATCAAGATCAATCTCGCGGTCCCAAATTGCTATACTTCTCAATATTTGCATAAGTTGTCATTCATATCTGTCAGTTGCTGGCAGGGACTGCATGAGCGAGCAATCCTAAACTACGCTTCCCAAGCCATTATAACCCATTATCTGCCATGAGTAAGTCATAGCTATGCAATTTATACTCAGTAATAGATTTATATAATCTATCCACATGAGTTGAGGAATCCAGTCACGTGCCGAGCTTCACGAGCCACGTCATGGTGATCTGAGAAGGACAGGCAAAATGTTTGCAGAGAATGAGGGAAAGCTTTGCTCAACAATTAAATCTTACTAATGACATATCAACTACAAGTCGTTTAAAAGCGATCAGACCTTCCAGTTGATATACGTCCCCTTGCCTCATGAGAGTTTAGATATTGCATAGTAAACATTATTTAATGACATAGCCGCATGAGTTTCTCCTGGCTTCAGGACATAATATAAATTGATGAAGAAACCATGTAAACAGATTTGCTTTTCTACTCCTTGATCCTACCAGTTGAAGGATTGTTTTATTAACCATCAACCCTTGCTCTCACACACTTGTACGTTCTTGTAACAGACTGCATGTATGCCAGATACATGAGCTGTATCCATGTAGAATACTTAAAATAACAATTCAACGTCTAATTATCTACATTGAGACGCTTGTATATGGGTAGCATGTGGCTCACCTCTAAGCCATCGATTGTTTGAAGTGTTTGAAAGTAATTATCTCACCTACGTTTGAGTCAAGGTATCGCTAAGACGGTATTGATGTATTAGTCTAGGATTAGCAAGGCGTACATTCTCTATACTAATAAAACAGTGGTCATTAGACTGACTGATAATGATATCCACGAAGGATAGGCTCTAGGAGAAGATAGTATATTATTTAATTATGCGTACATATATGATAGTAATGAACTATTGCTTAACTAGACCAGTTCAATTATCACTGCTAAATCATTACAAGTGTGACGTTACGACTGTGTAATGGTCAATAGCGGCCACGAAATCTTTTTATCCATGTTACTTGTCTTTGCCTGTTAAGCCGCTATAAGTGAAGGTAAATGGTTGATTAAACAGAGTACAGGCAGCGATTGGTCAACTATGACATATGCTGCTGTTGTATAATGTAATCTTAAATAATGAATTACGCTACGGAATGCAGATGTTTTTTTATAATTGCCATAAGATTCACGATGTGGTGTCATCGCTTAGACTATTATTGTGCTGTAATGTGATTGCGTGAATGATTGTAATAAAATTTGTATGAATGTCGTCTTCATCCATGCCAGTATGGTAAGATGTAATAGAAACACGAGTGTTAACCTAGAACGTCTTGAACCGGTGTTTGCATCCCGCTTCCTAAGCTTAATTTGATTCCATTTTCCTCTAATCTGAAACCATGTGGATAACATTTCACGCGATGACGTCATACCTTGAGTGCATGGGGAGTCAACAATTTGTCCACAATTGTTTACATCATACAATCTGAGAAGATATTTATTCGTGGTGGGGTTTATTGAAATCTAATTCTCAACTGTGTTCTCATTTATTGCATAATCTAGGAAAACAATATCATTGTTATATTCTTTCATTCGCGCAAGCCTAGCGTCATCTGATTCTGTTACTGCTTCACAATTAACCCTTTAACCCTCGAATTTGTTTTAAAATTTTCATAGAAAATATCCACTTGCAGACCAAGAGCATTTTTGAAAATTGACCTCTGGAATGACTTGCTCGGTTATCGAGCCAGTCATTCCAGTAGTACATTTTCAAAAATAGTCCTCTCTTGATCTGCAAACTAAACATTTCTCAAGACCACTGCAGAAGCCGTTCTTGGGTGCTATGAGTGTTAAAGCGTTAAAAGACGAAGCAGATGTTTAAGCAGATGTTTAAGCAGATGTTTAAGCAGATGTTTAAGCAGATGTTTAAGCAGATGTTTAAGCAGATGCTAGTAATTTGCATTCAGTGATTATGGAATGCCAACAATAATGTTAACTATTGAACCTCAAAAGCCCGAATTCGAAAAATCATTCACAGTTTAATAAATACTTTGTTGAATATTTTCAAACTAATTTCACTGTGAGCTGTTGTTGCCTGGGGGTCATTTTGAAATGAAATATAAGGAAAACATATAACAATTATTAACATGCTTCATATGTCATATCTGGTGCTATAACAATTATTAGCATGCTTCGTATGTCATATCTGGTGCTATAACAATTATTAGCATGCTTCGTATGTTATATCTGGTGCTATAACAATTATTAGCATGCTCCGTATGTCATATCTGGTACTATAACAATTATTAGCATGCTTTCGTATGTCATATCTGGGGCTATAACAATTATTAACATGCTTCGTATGTCATATCTGGTGCTATAACAATTATTAGCATGCTTTATATGTCATATCTGGTGCTATAACATCTGTGTACGAACAATTAACCAATTAATGACCAAATCTGCTCAAGAAAATCTAAATATTTCCATATTGAATGCTATTTTTGGTGATGTACCACTGGAATGGCTGGCTTTGTTACCGAGCCAGTAATTCCAGTGCAAAATTTTCAAAAATATTGGTCTCTTGGCCTGCAAATGGACATTCCTCAAGACCACATGACTGTAGCGACCGGTTTTGTCCGGTTTTGCCGAGAAATGGTTAATGCAATTAGTCTAGGAGCCCACTGACATTTGATTAGACATTGGATGTAAACTCGGGAAGGAGCCAGTACTGGGATGAAAATGGCCAGTCTTAAGTTTCAAAATTGGTGCTTAAGGAAGAAGGCGCCATTAGAACATCCTCCCAAAACCTGTTTTACTCAAAATTTGGTGTACAAGCTTAATATTTTGCAGAACTGAGTATGGTCATGTAATTTGCAAAATCTTGTTGCGTAAGAATGAAAAAACTTGGGGAGAGTTAATTAAGAACGGTGTTAATTAATGTTAATTAACACTTCGAATTACACTTTTGAGTACACGTTTGAAATTAAGTTTACAATGCAGCCTAAGTTGGCAAGAAACAAAATCAATTGTCCAAGAACAAATTCTATTGTTCATATTATGCTTATAAACACGTCAAACGTTACCCGTCAAATGACCGATTAATTAAGTTTAGAGGATAGCCTGAGCTACCAAGAACTACACTCCATTGCTTGAGAACAAATATTATCGTGCATTCTATAGCTAAGACCAGGTCAAAGGTCAACAGGCACGTAACTGCTAAATTCACACTTTAATTTATACCTTTCAGTTGCAAAATGTATAATAATTCTCTAGTAGTGATGACAAATTGCATCCCAGTACTGGCTCCACATGGTAATAAAAAGTATCATTGTACGTCACATGATATTGATAAACTATGTTTAGTGTCACATAGCCTACTCAGAATCACGATCTTCAAAGTCACTGTCGTTATTATAAAATAAACGTCCGATATCAAATTACAGACATCAAAGTACACACGTATGTAAATGACAATAAAAAGTATATCTGCACTTTGCGGGGGCCATTGTCAGAGTACAGTCACTGTTATATGGCCTGCGTGGAATCACTATCTTCAGAATAACTATGATTATTATCCGATAATTGTCCCTAATCGAGGTACACGCGTATCAACAAGGACACATTTGTCCAATAACCACGTCGTTGATATATTTTCGGTCTGGCCGCGTATCTATTTTGCAAACAATGTTGCTGAAAGCTGTTGCTGTTGCGTTTTAATTTTTGACAGTAAAATTGGTATACGTCTTCAGGACCCCACAGACACACATCAACCCAAGTTCGGAAAAGTTCGCTCCATTAGTGTTACTGAAAAATGCATTAAAAAGGTTTATTTTGAAAACAACCAATGTTGCTGAAAGCTGTTACTGTTGCGTTTTACTCTTTAGCCACAAAATTGACATGCCTATTCGGAACCACATGGGCAAGTTTCCACCTATGTTTGGAGAAGATTGCACCAGTAGAACCAGAGTTGTTGAAGAATGCGTAAAATGTCTATTTTGTAAACTGTTGCTAAAATCTGTTGCTGTTGGGTTTTAACATTGCCGGATCTGCTCAGGGACCCTAAGGGATACTTCAACAACAACAACAACAACAACAACAACAACAACAACAACAGCAACAACAACAACAACAACAACAACAACAACAACAACAACTCCATGCCCGCATATAACCTTGCCTCTAGCAACGTGGGTAAGAAGACAATACATATTATCTCTGTACTTCCTGTGATGATTGTTACAGTACACCCACTGTCATATGGCCTATGCGGAATCACTATCTTCTGAATCATTATCATTTTATCCAATAATTGTCCGGTATGAAATTACATACATATCAAGGTGACAACATAAAGCATCATTGTACTTCATGTGGTGATTGTTAGAGTACGTTCGCTGTCATATGGCCTACGCAGAATTACTATCTTCCTATCAGATAGACACCCAATACCATCATCATTGTCATGGTTGCTTAGTAATGTGTCCTATCCATCACTGTCTGGCTGTGGGTTGTACACACTATCAACAAGTGCATATTCATCTCTGCCTGGCTGTGGTATCTACACACCATCAACAAGTTCATATCCATCTCTGTCTGGCTGTGGTTTGTACACACCATCAACAAGTTCATATCCATCTCTGTCTGGCTGTGGTTTGTACACACCATCAACGAGTTCATATCCATCTCTGTCTGGCTGTGGTTTGTACACACCATCAACAAGTTCATATCCATCTCTGTCTGGCTGTGGTTTGTACACACCATCAACCAGTTCATATCCATCTCTGTCTGGCTGTGGTGTGTACACACCATCAACAAGTTCATATCCATCTCTGTCTGGCTGTGGTGTGTACACACTATCAACAAGTACATAGACATCTCTGTCTGGCTGTGGTGTGTACACACCATCAACAAGTACATAGACATCTCTGTCTGGCTGTGGTGTGTACACACCATCAACACCTTCCTATCCATCTCTGTCTGGCTGTGGTGTGTACACACTATCAACAAGTACATAGACATCTCTGTCTGGCTGTGGTGTGTACACACCATCAACAAGTACATAGACATCTCTGTCTGGATGTGGTTTGTACACACCATCAACGAGTTCATATCCATCTCTGTCTGGCTGTGGTGTGTACACACCATCAACAAGTTCATATCCATCTCTGTCTGGCTGTGGTGTGTACACACTATCAACAAGTACATAGACATCTCTGCCTGGCTGTGGTGTGTACATACCATCAACACGTTCCTGTCCATCTTTGTCTGGATGTGGTTTGTACACACCATCAACACGTTCATATCCATCTTTGTCTGGCTGTGGTTTGTACACACCATCAACGAGTTCATATCCATCTCTGTCTGGCTGTGGTGTGTACACACCATCAACAAGTTCATATCCATCTCTGTCTGGCTGTGGTGTGTACACACCATCAACACGTTCCTGTCCATCTTTGTCTGGCTGTGGTTTGTACACACCATCAACAAGTACATAGACATCTCTGCCTGGCTGTGGTGTGTACATACCATCAACACGTTCCTGTCCATCTTTGTCTGGATGTGGTTTGTACACACCATCAACAAGTTCCTGTCCATCTTTGTCTGGATGTGGTTTGTACACACCATCAACACGTTCATATCCATCTTTGTCTGGCTGTGGTTTGTACACACCATAAACGAGTTCATATCCTGGCTGTGGTGTGTACACACTATCAACAAGTACATAGACTGTTCCTGTCCATCTCTGTCTGGCTGTGGTGTGTACACACCATCAACAAGTTCATATCCATCTCTGTCTGGCTGTGGTGTGTACACACCATCAACACGTTCCTGTCCATCTTTGTCTGGCTGTGTACACACCATCAACACCTTCCTATCCATCTCTGTCTGGCTGTAGTGTGTACACACTATCAACAAGTACATAGACTGTTCCTGTCCATCTTTGTCTGGATGTGGTTTGTACACACCATCAACAAGTTCATATCCACCGCTGTCTGGCTGTGGTGCGTACACACTATCAACAAGTACATAGACATCTCTGTCTGGCTGTGGTTTGTGCACACCATCAACACGTTCACATCCATCTCTGCATGGCTGTGGTTTGTACACACATCAGCACGTTCCTATCCATTTCTGTCTGGCTGAGGTGTACATACCATCAACAAGTTCATATCCATCTCTGTCTGGCTGTGTGCGTGCGTGCGTGCGTGCGTGCGTGCGTGCGTGCGTGCGTGCGTGCGTGCGTACGTGCATTGTGTGCATGCGTGCGTGCGTGCGTGCGTGCGTGCGTGCGTGCGTGTGTGTGCATACCATCAATAAATTCATATCCATCCCTGTCTGTCTGTGGTGTGTACACACCATCAGCAGGTTCATATCCATCTCTGTCTGTCTGTGGTGTGTGTGTGTACACACCATCAACAAGTTCATATCCATCTCTGTTTGGCTGTGATGCGTGCGCGTGCGTGTGCGTGCGTGCGCGTGCGTGCGTGCGTGCGTGCGTGCGTGCGTGCGTGCGTGCGTGTGTGCGTGCGTGCGTGCGTGCATGCGTGTGTACATACCATCAACTAGTTCATATCCATCTCTGTCTGTCTGTGTGCGTGAGTGCGTGCGTGCGTGCGTGCGTGCGTAATACCATCAACAAGTTCATATCCAACTCTGTGTGTGTGTGCGTGCGTGCGTGCGTGCGTGCGTGCGTGCGAGCGTGCGTGCGTGCGTGCGTGTGTGTGTACATACCATCAACAAGTTCGTATCCATCTCTGTCTGGCTGTAGTTTTTTTATTTATCATCAGTTTATCAGCCTGTGCCACCTCCTGGCCACAAACACTGTCATAATAATCATCCAAGACACATCTTGTCTCTCTCTGTTAATAGGATCATTAAGTGCTAATACCATGAATGCTTGCTATGCTACTGTATCCTTTTCTAACTAGGCCAGGGGTATCCTTTTCCCCATGCAGACAAGAGCAGGTGTTTAGTCGCATCCTGTGAATGCGTGAAAGACAGCATGGTGGTGATGCACACAACTATTCATCTAGGGTTTTAGTAATATCATTCAAACAAATAAAGCAAGCAGCGATTATCTTTTGTACTTACACAAATGATTGTCCAAATTTTTGATTTGAATTTGTGAGTGTGCTGCAGCATGATGACTGCAATGCCTGTGTCTGCTCCTCTACTTATGATGCCCTTGGAATTAATGTCGCTGTCGAGTCATTTTATGTGTAGACAAATTCTGGTGTTGGCTTCATCATGATTAGTGGTAAGCTCCAGAACACGTGATCCACAGTCATTAAACAAATTCAGATAGACACGCTGGCTGAAAAAGTATATGGTACAAACCAAATTAAAAAATGACCAGGAAAATTGACCAAACAGACGACTGTAGTTCTTCCTGTCAATCAGAATTGACCAAACAGATGACTGTAGTCCTCCCTGTCAATCAGAATTGACCAGACAGAAGACTAGTCCTCCCTGTCAATCATAATTGACCACATAGATGACTGTAGTCCTCCCTGTCAATCAGAATTGACCAAACAGATGACTAGTCAGTCCTCCCTGTCAATCAGAATTAACAAAACAGATGACTGTATGTCTCCCTGTCAATCAGAATTGACCAACCAGATGACTGTAGTCCTGCCTGTCAATCAGAATTTACCAAACAGATGACTAGTCATCGTTGTCAATTAGAATTGACCAAACAGATGACTGTAGTCCTCCCTGTCAATCAGAATGGACCAAACAGATGACTAGTCCTCCCTGTCAATCAGAATTAACCAAACAGATGACTAGTCCTCCCTGTCAATCAGAATTAACCAAACAGATGACTAGTCCTCCCTGTTAATCAGAATTTGTGAGTGTGCTGCAGCATGATGACTGCAATGCCTGTGTCTGCTCCTCTACTTATGATGCCCTTGGAATTAGTGTCGCTGTCGATTCATTTTGTGTGTAGACAAATTCTGGTGTCGGCTTCATCCTGATTAGTGGTAAGCTCCAGGACAGGTGATCCACAGTCATTAAACAAATTCAGATAGACACTCTGGCTCGCAAACATGACATGTATACGCGTGGATCCAGGAGGTGGTACGTCCTCCCAGAGAATCTGTCACACCTTTATCCGCCACGGCAAAGTACTACTACCAGTGGTTTGAAGAATGTCATATGCATAACAACGTTCTTTACATCAATAACCGTCTGGTAATCCCGGAGTGTTATCGTAATACAATATTACAACAATTGCACGATAATGCGGGAAATCTACACGTGGAAAGAACAGTAATGCAGACAAAACAGAGATTCCACTGGATTGGAATTCGCGATAGTGTGAAGGCATGGGTCGCCAAATGTGTCCCATGTCAAAGATGCGCTGTTAGCCAGCACCATTCCGCACCATTACAAATTAAAATCGTTGGTGCACCATGGGAGCGAGTGGCTATTGATGTGCTCGGACCCTTGCATGTGACGGATGACGGAAATAAGTACATCCTCGTATTGCAAGACTACTTTACAAAGTCGGTAGAAACATTTGCTTTGCCAGACCGAGGAGGCAGTAGCGGAGGTCCTGGCTAGCAATGTATTCTGCCATTTCGGAATGCTGTATGGGCCACACTCCGATCAAGGCAGTAAATTTGAGAGCCGGCTGATCTCCGAGCTCTGCAAATTGTTTCACATCGTCAAAACACGAACAACACCATACCACTCCCGAAGTGATGGGATGGTGGAGCGGTTCAATAAACCATTAGCGGAAATGTTGATGAAGGAAACATGCCTTGATTGTAGAGATTGGGCTTTATGACTCCCATATGTGCTCATGGCTTACCGCACTTCCGTACATTCCAGCATGGGTTATACCCTGTCTCAGTTAATGTTGGGCCGTGAATTAGCCTTACCCCTGGATCTGGCCATGCCCTGGATACCAGGAGAGAAAAATTCACCCTCTCTCTACGTCGAACTCATGCGGCAGTGGATAGACCAGACCCATGAGTTAGTGAGAGCAACACTATCCACTGCACACCAGCATCAGAAGACGTGGCATGACCGGAGAGTGCATGGAAACCTGTATGAAGCAGGAAGGATGGTTTGGGTACATGATTCATGACGTTCTGCAAACGTGCCGAGTAAACTGAGTTACCAGTGGAAAGGCCCCTATGTGGTAGCAGGTAAGATGTCGGACGTGACCTACCATATCCGTGCTTCGGATGGCCTGACCTCAGTCATCCACTTCGATCGACTTAAACCATATGTTAGTGATGACCCTGCACCAGACCTCGGGCTGGGCATTCCCTGTGACACCGGTACCCAGACAGAAGTATCTACGGAAACTAGTATTCCCAAGATCAGCACAGAGCACCGCATTGCCAGTTTGACCCTTCTTCTACTAAGCCAGAAGTCCGGTGAACAAGTGGCTGACACTGAGGACGATGACGAGATACGTACTCGTCCTCTTCCTCCTCAGCATGGGTCTACTCGATCTGGGAGGTCGTATATGAAGACTTTCTCGTTTGTTTTGTCTAAGGGGGCAGATGGAAAAGCTGTTCCACCGACCTCTTCCCACTCCCACCCACTTCATGCTATACCCCCCCCCCCCCATTATAGAGTTACCACAAGCGGAGGCTGAGGCTGACCAAAGCAATGCTTCCTGTGGGGTGGACCATGTACTGAATAGCATAGAAGTGACGAGGCTGGATGAGGCCTTTGTGTGTCTAGAACCGCAAAACTGCACAACTCGTTATACCCATCTACGCCCCGAAATCGCGTGACCACACATCACCCAAGTGACACCAACGCCCCAACTCCAACACGTGTCCTTTATCTATACACCAAATTCGGACATCATCGACCAAGTCCATTTCACACTCCACTCATCGTCTGTTGGCTGTCAATCTTCAGAGGAGGTGGCATCCCGCACCGCACAGACCAACTAATCCCCCATGGTGGGCAGGGAAGCAGCCTGTTCAGCAGACTCTCGGCTCCAATTTTACCTGTGTCTAAAAATTATGACAGGACACCAACCGTCATGTAATGGGAGATGACCAATTTCCCATAACCAAGGCCTACCAACTCCAAACGCCCCCCCCCCCCCCCCAGTGAGCAGTCAGGACATCACACTACAGACAGTACGCCAATTGCATACCGAACACAGCTGCTCGCAAGGCTGGATACGTCAATTCATCATTGCGCGAACATAACATACATCCTCAGCTACGCGAAGGGTAAACCAGGACATACATCATCAACAACAACAGCATATAGCAGCACCTAGCATTTTTAGATTTGAAAAACGTTAGAGACATTCTCCTGCAACATTCCATCTGCACAAGATGTGGGAGGTTTATTACACCCCGCAAACACGACTTCCCGCAATGGCAACAGACTCGGCATTCACCAGCGTGGAAACCTGGAATACGCCCACCTCGCATTACAACAGCATCATACAGCAGTCTGAATCTCCCGACAACAAGACACAATCATCAACAACACCAGCCAACATTCTCTCGCAAACACCTGTTGTCCAGTATGGAGAGACTGATTATACGGACAAGAGGAATATAGGCAGCCATCTACAGTATGCGCTATGACGGAACCTCCATCTCCAACGTCCCCCCCCCCCTCCTCCTCCGTCGCATCGTACAGAAACAGCTAAAGATATTACATATCATTTACACGTAATAACAGTCAATATTATTAAGAGAGCAAGATGCCCGAAATGTCGTCAGTCATGAGTAGGATTTTAATACCGAAAAATTGAATTCGATAAAGGATTCATCAAAGTTACGACAGCATCCTCCAGGTCATCCATGCTCTAAAGTAACTTTGTCCCGCCCACGGGCTCGGCCATTACAGAGCGAAATACCAGCAGTCCGATAAAGTTGACACCGCCCCGTAGCTACCTCTCCTGCACCTGGGAGCAATAAAAAATGTCACATTCTCACCAGAGCGCAAGATTCATCCACAATTAACCAGCCACGCGTATCAATCAAATTCACCATCACGACAGAAACACAGACACTCAGGTTGACTGTATTCACAATCTCCATACGACAGTATTGTAAATTGTAAACTGTGTGAACGCATTATTTTCGAGCTGTACTGTATTTATCAAAAAGTGTGTGGTGAGGGTAGGGATGAGGCTAGTCCTACCTAAAATGGAGGATGCTTGGCAGTCCACCCGCTCGGGAAACATGACCAGCTTGGCGGGGTCAATAACTTGATTCTCCCGCAAGTCATGAGATCGTTTAAACTGCACAATAAATAACATACAGTTATACTGTCATCGTTTTGATTAAGAACATCGTTCTACCGTGTATACAAATCATTAGCGCACGGGCCGATAGAGCGGCATCAAAACTTTGACAGTATAATATCAGGGAGAATTTCAAAAGTTGTCTTACCTGCGTTCCAGCCACAAATCAACATGGGCTGAGAACTACCTAACTACAGACAAGCAAGTCGCATGTATAAGAACTCGCGCAATATAGGGACATATATTTCCATCATTCACTCAGCAACAAATATTTATCATTATCAATGCTCCACCATTCACGTAAACAATGTATAAGTTTCTGATCAACCACGTGTTTTCAAGAAACACGTGACTTTACTGTTATTTCCGGTAAATCGGATCTAAGGCTTTAAACAAAAGAGCCGCCCAAATACGCGACTACCACAGCGTGATGGAGGAGTCGAGAAGGGCGAGACGGGGCAATTGCCGCTGACGTCACCGTGCTCTCACACACCCCGTCGGGTGCTCCAGCCTGAAACTAAAAGAGGCGAATTTATAAGCATCCAATCTGTAAAACCGGCTCACTCTAATTAAAAGGTGAGCCTCCACGGGTATAAGTAGTTCCAAGTTTTTACGTTGATCAGAGAATTAAAACCCGCAGAATAAAGGCAAAGTTAATACACCATTTCTCCTATAATTAAAAGTACTCCCTTTATACGGGAGGAATAATTCATCCGACTCCAGGAATACATAAACTAAAACTTTCCATGTAGGGCGTGGCCGAATCACCCTGGAACTTTCGGGTGTGGTCATCCGCCCGCCTGTGACGTCACCAAATCATATAAAAAGGAGAATCGCGCACTGCAACTTCGTCTTCCGTCAAAACTCGTCAAAACTCGACAACAGGGAAGAACATATAGCATTAGGCTTCTTTTGTGTCGAAAACTAAATTCTGCTGTTTACTTATTATTTCATTACCATATTATTAGGCCTGGAAAGTTATGTAGAGATAGGGAATTAGATTAGGGTAGGCTACCCACACCGCAATTATTATGCGGGAGTGAAATGTCTCTCCACGAGGACCTGGCTTTATCAGATACATCAGAAGAGTCGGTGTCACCTTCGTCTACAAAGAATTTTCCATGCGTCGGGCTTGATTCCAGTGGACAGCAGTGCATCCGCACCTTCACGCATAATTCTGATTTAACATTACATGTCAACAGAGACCACTTATTCCAGCATGCTCTTTGTGCAGACTGTTGGTATCTTTACACCATAACCCGTTACGGGGTAACACACATGTTAAAGTATAAACATCATGATTGATTCCGGGAGAAGAAAGTGAGAACATTGAAGTGCTGGCCACTCGTTTTGAGACCAGGCTTCCGTTAAAAGTACTCCCAATGGAGATGGCCAGAACCAAGAACACCATGCGTCACTATTTAGAAAGCACTCGCCAACGTTCAGTCACCACCGCCACCATAGCTACAGCATGTCATGCCTTCGGACACTATGAAGCAACAGTAATGGCAACACCATCCGCGATGCCCACTCCGGTAGCCCATGCAGGAAAGGTACAGACATCACCTGCACGTTCCAGTCTGGTAGCACCTGCAGTCACTGCATTATCCGCTACCCGCAAATTGCCAGCATCAGCCACCACACCCGCAACAATGACAACACCCACCGTCGACCAGCCAATTCCAGTAATTACGTCGCCTCCAGA
Source organism: Chaetoderma sp. LZ-2023a (assembly GCA_034401795.1). NCBI lineage: Eukaryota > Metazoa > Mollusca > Caudofoveata > Chaetodermatida > Chaetodermatidae > Chaetoderma > Chaetoderma sp. LZ-2023a. The sequence continues at coordinate 93,782,223 of CM067368.1, read as the reverse complement.
CTTGGAGATACCGCACTATCAACAGTCGCCATCTATACATATAGTAATATATAGATAAATGTGTATACGTCACAAGATTCTAGTGCGCTGATTGGCTGGTACAGCAATCTATACTTGATTCGTATAGCCAGCTCTGACATCTCAGCGAGTATAAAATGGGGTGAAATTCGAAGATCAGGAGCATCGTCGGCATGGAGGCCGAGGGTCGGGAATGGACTGGAGGGGTGGACTAGACGAGTGGACTGGAATACCTGCGGATAAGAAAGATACAGAACATCTCCCGAGGTTCCTTGCGGCTTTCAGCTCACTCACATGTAAAAGCAGTTCTCGGCCAACCCACACTAACTAATTTTTGTATGCTCCCAGACGGCCATTTAGGGGCAATAATAAACTAAAATCATGGTTCCCGTTCACGAAGACCTATAAGCAGAACTTTCTGTGGGAGGGTCTTCGGACCTATTATGTAGATTTCTACATAATGTAGAGCAGTGATGTTTCTTGGTGGATGACTCACCGGATCTGCCGACCACGCGGAAGTGGAGACCAAACCACCGTACTGCATGTCGTGCAGCTAACTTTGTAACTTTTCGACCACAGCCTAGTAGACTTTGCCCAGTATGCCGCAAGAGCTATGTGATGTACCCCGCACTGTATGCTTCAATATGTACATGCATAGTAATATTATATATAGTAACCCTCTCTGTTAATGGGTTATGTTTAACTTTCATATGTCCGTCGTCGGACGGAGAACTTTCTTCACACCATTTAATTATTGATCTAGTATAGAGATGATCTAGTAGACATTACTTCATTGCTTCTGTTACCGTCATTAGTTTGTACCATATCATCCTGGAATCAGCATGCGGAGACCGATCTGCAGAAACCGGCTGTGGGGATCTGCATGCAGAAACCTTCCATCCTCAAGAGAACGTGTCAACTCGCGCTACCTGTATGTAGCGCATCGATTTCAGTAACATAATAGCATGTTCCATCCAAGTGAACTACTAGGTACTCAAATAGCTATACATATTACGTTTCACCGTCATAAATTTGCGTCCGTAAAGGGTACTGATGACTAACAGGTACTGCACTGGTCTTAAGACCGCAATTTATTATTTCTTTATTAAACTGTCTAAATTATCCTTGTTTACTGTAGGTGCTTAACTAACTGCACCGCATTAGGTTATTGACCTATATATACTCACTACCTCATTTAATCAAACTGCAAAAACTGTGATATTAATTATAATGGTTGGTTGTGTATATAGCAAGTAGCCATCTGTTCATATGTTTTGTTTATTTACATAAAACTTTGAACGGCAGTACGCTAGGAAATACTATACACCATCAATATACGCATCATTTATTCCCACCACCAACAATTTTACACCGAGGTCGCTGACCATGCTCTATCTGTTGAGCCCGGCATGCTATTGCCTAACCTTGACTATTCAGCTCGGTAGGATAGGTTAAAAGTGGTCAGGGACAATTTCTTCGTTAAGAGACACATAGTGTACACCTCTTTTCCGGCTGTCGCAATAATCTAGCCTCGTACACTGACAAGGTTTTGTAAAATTGGCCAACTACCTATAGGGCCTCATATTTATCAAGTAATTGTCTCTTTCCACGATCCACTCAGCCGCAAGGCTTCTTAATTGTTTGGATTTCCCACCCACACGTTGTACTGTCCTGACTCTGGGAAACTATCGGAGGTTTCGAGCAGTGATGGCCCAAGTTTACACACATCTCCCTCCCACTGTATATTCAGATATTTAGTAGTTAGATATCTTTGCTAAGGAAGGAAAGCACTGCGAAAACACGTAGTTATTATTATTATTTATTATAGTAGGATATATTGTTCCCGGCCCGCAGTGCATATTGGGCATATTGGAACATAAACCTAATGGCAGGTCAATAGTTAGGTCCATAGGATTGGTGACGGACGAGACACGTATCTCCACCCAACTCGTTGCAGTGTCTGGGCAAGATCTTGGAATCTGCCACGCCCTTACGGGAAGGACACTCATGGTGGATATTCGTCTCTCTACCCCCACAGTAACGATATGTCAGTCATTAAATTGGCTTGTGTAAAATGTAGCCATGGTCCAGTGATGTTTTATGTGGTTATGAAGCAGGGCATCTGGAATCTCACCCATTTCGGATGTGTTGTGATGTACGCCGCTATCCATGGAGGTAGATGCTTTCTAAGGTGACCTATGGGAAGTGGGCCATCTGCGCCCATTGGATAGCCATGTCTAAATGATAGGTAGGAACCTCTGCCACTTGCGGCCTAACTTAGTTCCCGTTTCTAAAACCTAAATGGCAGGTTAGGAATGGCAGAAGGCCCGCATAAATAAAAACGGCACCTACCAATACAGTATCTTGGAATGACATAAGGCGGGGACTTGTGAATCCTTCGGGAGTCACTCGCCCTGTCTTCACGTAAACCAGTATGCATCACGTTAATTATATTTTTCACTAGGATGGTCTTTTCCCTTGCATTTTTGATTAAACAAAAGAGTGGCCCTTTTTTGCCAGCTCTTTTCCTCCACTTCGGCGTTGAAGGCATTTTCCTGTGACGGAGGCCAGCCCGAGGCACTTGCCTCTTGCATAAGCGAGATCTCCTGTGATGGAGGCCCATGCAAGGGTATTACCTCTCGCACTATCGCGTGGCATCTAGGTAGACAAAGCCCGTGCGAGGCATGTCCCTCTCATAACATCAATAATCTTTTTCATTTGTATCATGAAGGTATAATAGCTTATATTAAGTTAAGCAGTGCCCCCATTGTGTGGATGCCTCCCTTGCGGGGATACCGCTGCGGATTTACGAGTCCGTGTGGTACATCCAGTGACCCCACATGCAAAGTACATTAGCTAGCTCTACTTTATGTATTATAATATATGCTCATTTACTGTCAAACGATTTACCCTTGTTTGACACCACTGTATTTTCTTATATATATATATCAATCTCCATAGTTAAATTAATAAGGAAAGACATACCGGTGACACAAATAGTTGGGCTGACACCATGCAGTTCAAACTTGGTGGCAATGGTTGCATGGCCCCACCGGAACAATTGAGATCCACCAGCCTTAGGAGCTGGTCTATGTATTTCGCGGAGTGACGTCCTATGGGATCTGGAACCCCGAGACTCGGAGCTAACCAGCTCCTGTGTTCGTCATGCACATATGGTGCGACGGGCGGGTATTTCGTGCCGGAATGACCCGGCAATAGCCCGCGAGCTACAATATATGCATAGGCATATGGGGTGCCTTTTTCCAGAAGGGTCAAAAGGAATTCGCCCCAATAAAAATTACTCATTATTAGGGTTCCCGGATACGCATTATATGTGGGAAGATGGTTATATTTGATATATCAACAAATAGTTGGACACACGTATAATACCTTGAATATCCTCTCCCCTTTTTGATCATAATTATGCAACTTGATCATAGTTTTTAAAAACGTTAGATAAGTTTGCAAACATTTCTAAATTACAACCAAAAGTACCGCTGCTGCTTAGCAGTTGATCTTCGTGGTATTCGGTAATATATGGTTATTCACAAAGTGCTTCCAGTCCCCTCGCCATGAAGGGAAAGAGCTAGTAATCATTCTGAAATGTGGACGCCATATAGGTTGTATTCTAGGAGCAAGTAATAAAATGCATGAATGGATCTTTCCGGTTTTAGCTATGCCCCGCCCATCTCTAGCTAAGCTCCACCCACACCTCGCTCGTGTTGGGATCGATCGATCTCTGAACACCCTGACTATCAATTTCCAAAAAACAACAGATTTAAGCTGTTGAATATTTTGAAACCAATTTGACTGGGCGATGTTGCTTCCTAAGGCAGCAACAGCGCCCAGTCAAATTAGTTTCAACATATTCAACGGCATGTTTATTAAATAGCAAACTATTATAAAGACATACAATTCATACAACGTGTCAGGGTATTTGTGATTTGGTGACGGTCGATATGGAACCCTTTTTGACGTAATGATTGTGACGTCATCTTACACCGCTGAGCTGATTATGACATCAAACGAGGTCACATGATAGATGGATACTCTGGAAAGGTGAATTGTGGTAAGACATAACAAGTTGAAGCATTGAAATTTGTTTCGGGGTTTGCCTCATTTTAAGCGCATATAAATACAGGCATACATTGTGCCAGAATGTTCTTTTTTTATTAATGTAATATATTTTTCAAACTCTAAGGAAGATAATACATGGCTTAATAGTGAGACTTGAATTTCTTTCTCTACCAAGTTCATAACATAAATATTGAAAATGCAAATGCTAGGTGTTAATATTTCCTCTAAGAACTGTTTGTTATGGAATAGATTCATATCCATTTGTAAACATATGAAAATGCAAATTAACAAGTCATTGCTTTATATACTATCAGCTATTGCCACATTGCCACAACAAGCACATGGTTAGAATACACCTTTACAGTAGGGTAATTTTAATTAATTAAAACTCAAGAGAAATAAGGATGTCTGCCTTTCCGCATAGCAAACATCAATTAACTTATCCATGTCATGTTCAAGAATGTTAGCATATGAGCATTTCATGTTTATTAGGGCAATCCTTTTTAATCTTTCTTGCCACATTGTGTTTCGAAGGCATGGCTTCATTCGGCGCAAGCTACTGAAGTATGGTCTACTATACATGGATTTGTTGGTATCATTGCAAATATTTACATAGTCTTTTACTGTTCCATAAACATCTGAATGATGCCAAACATGGTGTCATAAACGTGAGATGCTGTTGTGAAGTCTGCTGTTATGTTTTCTAAATTAGAATTGTTGAAAAACGCAAAGTCCGCCACGAGTTGATCCCTTCAGTGTCCCTGAACCATTCTTTCATCCTTTCACCAAGCATCTCTGCTTTCTGCTAGAGCAAGCTGAATCTTTCGTCTTCTCTGCGGTCTTGTGGCCTGTTAATTTTAAGAGAAGCATGCCGCTTGGCTCCAATAACATGCACATTTTCCCAGTGCAGATACTTAGCGAGACTGCTAGTACTTGACAATATGACTCATAAAACACATAAGCAAAGTACAAATTAAAAATCACAGATGGCGATCATCAACGCCAATAGTCAGTGTAGCTTGTCATTTTTGTCTTCTGCTAATGTCAGCAGAGCCTTAACGATTCCTTCATATTCAGCATGTCCTGCTTTCACTGCTCCCCAGTGACATGACCACCACGTTATACTTAGTGATCTCAGACTTTATACCATTAGTTTACCGTCAATGGCTATATGTTCGAATTTAGCATGGCGTTTGAGGTTCGCTTCCAAAGATTTGTAGAGAATTTGGATGGTACAGGATCATTTCGTAAAGGTTCAATCTCTGTCATTGTAGCCTGGACTGCCAAGTTCAGACGATAACCATAACAATGCACATGCATGGCTAATAGAGAACACACGTGTGGGCAAACTTCTCTTAATGCTAGAGATAATTGCTGCACAATCAGAACATAGCCAAACTGACGTCACTGATAGCCTTCTTTACCATCTTATGTAGAACTACACCCGCTATTGATACGGTAGCATAAAACCAACAAATGTCTCCTTCTTTGTACAATCTGCAAGATAACTGAGAAACAATACAAATGTAAAATCTCACACAAATTCCAGATATTTACACAGTTAACGTGCCGACCAGACAAAGGCGATTTATGAAACTGGACTGGTCCCGAACTCTGGGAAAATAGTTAGGGATGTACGGTAGCCATGCCCTTCTAATTACGTGGTTTTAGACATACTCAAAGCAACTTCGTTAATTATGATAACAAATATATGTAAAAGCAATTATAACTAGAGAACATTTACTAAAGTAACTGTAAATCTGCGATGTCTAACCATTAAGGAGTATTATAAGGCCTCAACAAAGGTCATTGAACACGTCTTGTGCTGATCCTATAAAAACTCTATCTATGGTCACAGATCAAAGATCCGTTCTTGAAATTCCCATAGGATTACACTAAAAGGTCACCTTGTCCCTAAGGATAAAATAAGATGTGTCTTCTAACGATCTCTTTGAAGTTGCTGATGAAAGACAGGTAACTTATGCTAAACATGAAAATTGGAAACTTTTACTAGTGAATGACCTTGACCCCAAGTGAGACAATACAATTTCAATTGGTGATTATTTAGATCTCTCGAAATCCTAGAATCTGACCAGGTTTGAAGAGAATCGGGAGAAAACTTTAGGAGAAAACGCTGTTCAAATATTACTCCCATATGTTTACTAGGGGATATGTGGCGCAGAAAAGTTGACGGATGGATCAACTTCAAATTTGAGATCAAATCAAAGCAAAATAAGACCGAGAAATTCACCAAATTTCAAGTCGATCGGAGCCAAATTTCGGCGGCCATTTTGAAAAAAAGGTTTGTCCTCCTGAGTTCATTTCTGCAAAAAGCGAAAACTGATATTTTTGACCAAAGGTTTTACATAGCGGCCATTTTGGAAAAAAATTTGTTTTCAAAAAGTCCTCCATTAGTAACATCCCAACCAACTATGGTAGTGATCCGATCAAAACTATAGGTGTAGTTGCATTTCAAAGATCCATTCTGAAATTCCCAGTCATTCCCTATGGAGCCATATTCCATGTATTGGGGGTGGGGGTCGGGGTGGGGGTGGATGTAGGGTGGGGATGGGGTTGTTTGTCAAAGGTCGGGCGGGGTGGTGGTGTTGTTGGTGGTGGTGGTGGTGGGGGTTGGTGTTGGGTGGTTGTGGTCGGGGCGAATACTGATGTGTGATGTTCCTCACGCATCAGTGAACACATATCTTAATACATTCTCATAGGTCGATAGGTTCACAATGCTAGATGCATAGCATATTATTGATATTAACTATCAATTTCTATAAAACTATTCCGGTAAGCTGTTACATATTTTGAAACTAATTTGACTGGGTGCTGTTGCTGCACATGGCAGGAACAACGCCCAGTCAAATTAGTCTCAAAATATTCAACAGAATGTTTATTAAATTGTAAAAACATACAATTGGTGCAACGTGTCGGACTATTAAGCGTTAAAGACGAACTATTTGAATCATTCATGATGCTGTGATTATGACGTCAACATACACGCCACTTAGTTAATTAAGCCGCCATATGACGTCAGATAATCGATGGAATAACTTGGAAAGGCCCATTATCGCCATCATCGTCATCACTACCATCGATAGCACATATCATCAGTGAGATGATTAATGATGACGTCACATATCATACGGGATTTTAAGGACGTAAGAAAGATGACATCAGAATGTGAATAAACGATACGTGTACTAAGCGATCTTCAGCTTGAGCCTCAGCTTCGCCTTATTGATTACAATGCGATTTCATCAGGGCAACTGTCAATTACCAATGTCCAGATTTAGCCTACATAGCAGCTAGAGATGTGAGCACCAGACATACTTACTCATATTCAATCAGTATTTCCTGGATCTCATAATTACTGCCGCTTGCATCTCGTGATTTATCCATCATCAAGCTCGTGTCCAGATCGATGATGCCAGACTGAGGATGTCACTTGAGGACAAGCATAGACTATCGCTTTAGCCACAGTTGAGAGCTGTCAATTACGTCCACATAGTGATCTATATGCCTGTCAAAAATATGTAAAATTAACCAAATAGTGGCTTACAGGTATCAATTGCTATCCTTTTGTATGGGCGATGTATGTGATTGGCAAAGTTGCGTATCCACGTACTTGATCTCTCGCCCAAATGCAGCACTTATTGAATCGCTGTGTGAATCACTGAGGAGCTAGTTGTCCCTCCGGTGGCAGTGCTTTGATGCAGATTGACGGCTTATCCACTTATATCCGTTATTTCAAATGGCATAGAGTCGAGCCAAACTTAGAGAAGGTATTTTCTAGACCAGTATAGTTTTCTGGAAATTGAGATTTAGAGAGTGCATGGATCGATTGATCCTAACACCGGAAAAGCGTGGGTGGAGCTTAGCTAGAGATTGACAGGGCGTAGCTAAAACTGGATATATCCATTGTCCTAATGGAGTATTGATAACGAGAGCACTATCACAAATTACTGTCCTAACGCAGACTATAAATATTTTATCATTCGTAAATATGTCTGGCAGATTACATCATGGCAGTGTGATACAATATGTGACTCAGTGCAAAGATGAAAACTAAATACCAATTTATGCGTGACCAATCACAGACTCACACACAAGTTATGCTGTCCCAACAAACCATCATCAAAGTGTATAGACACACATGTATAAACAAAGGCTATGCTATTCTGAGCATGCGCACCACACTTTCAATTTTCAAAGTCAATTTCACTGGGTAACATTGCTCTGAATCAACCTGGATTGGCTGACACGCGGTTGTGTTGGTCCGTAGCTCCTACCCGCGAATGCCTGACAATTAGATGCTCTCTGATTCGATGAAGTAAACACCATCATCGCTCAATTGCACGCAGGAAATGATCAAGCCCGTCACCTTGCAGTTCATTCTCAACCCAAGCGCATTCCTTTCAACAAAGACACACACACCGCTACTCCAAGCACCAACACTTCTTACACACACGTAGCTATTTACATAAAATATTGTAGCGAAAATGGAGAAAAAACTGCTGCAATGATTTATCGCGAATTTTGAATTCAGATCGTGACATTTTCTCCCCCTTAAGAATTTTCACAAAATGCATATAACATCATCTGAATTACTACAATATACCAACAGCTTAAGCTAAACAATACAATGCTACTAATACAATGTCATCTTACATACTTACATATTGTTAATTATGGAACACATCTACTGAGTACATCTGCACCTACATTGTCCACACCTTTGATACCATGAATGACAAATCTGTATGGCTGCAAGCTCAGCGCCCACCTCATCACTCTTCCATTTGACAGTTTGGCCTTGGTCATCCAGACTAATGGTTCATGGTCAGTCTCTAAAATAAACTCATTACCATATAAAAATCGTTGAAATTTCTGCACAGACCAAATAATAGCTAGGCATTCTTTTTCAATGGTTGAGAATGACCTTTCCCTGCTTTCTGCTACCATACATTACCGGAAACTTATTGCCATCATGTTCCTGCAACAGCACTGCTCCCAGGCCCACATCAGATGCATCAGTTCACAAAATAAATTTCTTTGATAGATCTGGCAGTTTAAGTATGGGCGCTGTAGACATTTTTTCCTTCAAAATGTCAAATGCCCTTTGCTGACTGGCTGTCCATTCTACCTGATTAGGCTTGCTCTTACGTGTTAGATCTGTTAGAGGTGTAGCTACTGCTGAAAAGTTAGGAATGTACTTCTGATAGAAGCTAATTAGACCAATAAACGATCTCACCTGTTTCTTGGTAAGCGGTATTGATACATTCAAAATTTTATCAATTTTACCTTGTTCTGGTTGTAGTTGTCCATTTCCAATAACATGTCCAAGGAACTCTAGACTCTTCATACCCACAGCACACTTTGATGGACGAGCTGTCAGATGGTAGGCTCTGAGACGTTCCAACAACTCTCTTAATCTCGAGACATGTGACTCCCATGTTTCTGTTGCAATGAGAATATCATCAATAAAGTTCTCCACATTATCCATCCCATACAAAACCTTCCTCATCATACGAGAAAAGACTGCAGGGGCATATACATTTAGTATAGTAAGTTGTGGCTTCAAAACATACCTATATCATGTCGTTCTGTTCAAATATGTTGTGTATTTAACCCTTATCCTGCTGTATGCATATCCTTATGCAAAATTCCTAGTATATTGTGTGTCTATACTGAAGATAATGATACGAGAAGCTATTGCACAATACATGAGCAATGAGTTCCAGTCTCGTTGGCTTCAAAATGAACACCATTTTATCGTTTACTCGTAGTATGGTTTCAGAGTCAGTCTGTCAGTGGAAAAGGGTTAATCAGTAAGATTATAAATGCATGTTAACGAGCGTTGTTATTATTATCCATATGTCTCGTCAATGTTGTTGTCATGTGTTAGTAAGTGTGATTTACCCTATCGTAAACACATACTTTAACATGGTTATATTTGTATTGTAGTGTCCAGTCTGGGTCCGGACAGGCTGTGATTTCTTGGTCGGAAATCTTGTGTATTGGTTGGCGTGTGAGTAAAGCCGACCCTGTATAACGTGTGTGTGGTAAAATCACCTGCGAGTTGCGCAGACTTGCCTATCGTCTCATCATCATCGTCGTCGTCGTCGTCACCGTCGTCGTCGTCATTGTCATCTTCTCTGTCAACGATTAACACCTGCGAGTTGCGCAGACCTGTATTGTCGTGTCACCATCGTCGTCGCTATTATCGCCACCTTCTCAGTAATCCTGTCATTGTTTCGTCATCATCATCGTCGTCGTCATTACCGTTAACATCTGTGTCACATATCATCGCCTGCGAGTTGCGCAGAAACATTCGTCAGTATCGTGTCATTACCGTCATTGTCGTCGTCTTCAATTTCAAGAAACATTCGTCAGTATCGTGTCATTCCCACTATTGTCGTCGTCTTCAATTTCACGAAACATTCGTCATTATTGTGTCATTGCTATCATTGCCATTATCGTCGTCATCGTCGTCAATTACTAGAAACATTCGTCATCATCGTGTCAGTACTATCATTGCCGTCATCGTCTTCATCATCGTCAACGTCCGTTCGTGTGCAATGATATTAGTGTCGTAATCGTCATCAACATCCAGTAACAGTTAAACGTAACAGTCAATTAACCCCCCCCCCCACCCCAAGTCCGTGAACATTTCCATAATTATTTGTATTGTATTAGTAGTTTATATTGTGTAGAATATTGTCAATCTAGTTTTAATTTTTATATAATTATGTTGTCTATCTAATACCTACGGTTATATATTATATATTGTGCGTACGTCCGTTAGTACTGCTGTGTACATTCTAAGGTGTAGTTGCTGGTGGTGTTCTAGCGTACGTTTGCTTATAAAATCGTGTGGTGGGTTGTATTGTATGTAAATGAAGTGTGTGACCATATTGTGTGATTTGCATGGCCTATATAGTATGTTATTTGTAATGTCATTTTATGAATTGTTATTAAATTTTTGAAAACTTTTTATCTGGCTTGACTTTTCCACTTAAGGATCGTGACAATTATAGGCGTCACCTAATTTACAATTATACACATCAGCTAAAATATATCTGATAGTGAGTGCAATGCTGTGATTAATGATACACTGTGTATTCTATGTCAATTTAAGTCATTTCTATGTCAATTCTATGTCATTTCCATGTCAATTCTATGTCAATTCTATGTCAATTCTATGTCATTTCTATGTCAATTCTATGTCGGGGCACTGAGAGGTGAAGGAAGGGTAGAATCTTGAGTTTATTCCCGTACAGCTCTAGCGATATTGGAACTCGCTGTGTAACAGGAAATATCTTCTTTCTGCACTTCTGACGTTGTGGTTCGTGTATCTAAAATCCCCATGAAAGTCCAGATGCACCTATATGATGCTACATGTGTTCCCATCATGCAATTCACCTTTCATGACGTCATAATCAGCCCAGAGCGTGTATGGTGACGTCATAATCATTACATCGCAAAGGGTTCCATATAGACAGTCATCAAATCTCAAATGGTCCGACACGTTGTATGAATTGTGTCTTTGCAATTCTTTGCTATTTAATAAACATGCTGCTGAATATTTTGAAACTAATTTGACTGGGCGCTGTTGCTGCCTTAGGCAGCAACAGCACCCAGTCAAATTAGTTTCAAAATATTCAACAGCTTACCTGTGCATTTTTTTTGGGAAATTGATAGTCAGGGTGCTCAGAGATCGATTGATCTCAACACGAGCGAGGTGTGGGTGGAGCTTAGCTAGAGATGGGCGGGGCATAACTAACACGGGAAAGGTCCTTGCAATGGCTTGGCAGTTCCAAAAGCCCTCTTCACCAAACTTGATGCTTATCATTGCAAACGTCCGCGAGCCATTACAAATTATTGCTGGCCACAGTCTAATATCAAATGCAACACTATGCAAACTGTGTAACGCGGACCCGCACGGTAGCGCACACGCGATGGTCTATGTTCAGATATGTTCTTCGAATGCCAGAAAATAGACCTTCTCAGAACGCCGTAGGCGCTAACAGGTATCAGGTACGAAAAGGACGCCACAACATCAACTTGCTAAGCGAATGAATCTAAAGCAGCGTAGGATGCTCGCAGTGGACACAGCACAGTGAAGAACGTTCAAGAAAAGATGATTACAGCTGAAAATGACGACTTATCGGGTTACCGGTATAGATTTTGATTTTCTAAACAAATCCTGACATCAACAATACAGTGGAAGTTCATCAGTTAAGTTGAATTCGTTAGATTTGTGCTTGCATGTGCAATGCACCTTCAGCTCGTGAATGAGACACATACCTAATTTGAGGAAGAGTGAAGAGGTTACCTCTTCTGGCTGATGTTAAAGACCAAACACAACGCTAGCAAAAGCGGCTTTAATATACAAGATTGTGCAATAAATAATATAATAAAATGTTTTATTTAAAAATATTACTGTGTTTTACGTTGTATTTTGCAATTCGGTTCTGTCCTCGAAAAAACCGAAATAGAAAATCTCTATATCGTATGACGTCATCGGAGGGCCTATCGTTATCGCGCGAATAAGTCATTGTGACCCTGTTGCCCGATCGCGGATTGTCGTCAAATATGCCTAACCGTTGTGTGGCTTATAGCGCCGGTAATACTGCAAACAAAACAAATGGAATTTCGCTGCATATTTTCCCCAACAAAAATTTTTTATAGGCTACAGTGTAGTGGGTAAACTACATACAAAGAGAGCCGATTTTCGCGAACCCAAAGATGGCTCAGTACAACAGCCGTCGTCCGCTCTCTGCATTTCGCCGCAGATTGTTTTCGAGTAGAAGCGCAGATGGCTATACTGACTGGTTATAACTTGGAATGCTTTTATGGATTAATTATGAAAAAATGCGCGTAGAAAGGCCCTTCCCCCACCTCCCACTTTCTCACCAATAAAAACCGCAAGAAACAAACAATACTACTAGGCCTACTTCTACTTACGCCAGTAGGTTCCCTTTGTCTAAATATAAGGCATCGTACTAACATACGCCCACTCACCCACTCACATAGCTACACTGGAACGTAGTGGGAAGGCGGGAATCGTGCAATAGGACGATGAATATAAGGCGGGGTAACGTCAAATCACGACGTCAAGAATTATATAAACAGCTGTCTAGCTTGACTATCTTGTTCAAACCAGTAATTTAGGTCAATCGTCTAGAGGGCATAATTATGCATTGTGACCTATTAGTAGGAGAACACCAAAAATTAAACAAATGGAAAAATTTGAAAAAATATTTGACTGGTAGCTGTTGCAGCAACAGGTTCCAGTAAAACTATTTTCAAAATATTCAACAGATTTCCTGCGCAGTGGTCATACTTCCTGTCTTTTTTCAGAGAACACTGACCTCTCTGTTAATTAATAAAATATTACTGATCATCAGTTTGAGTATGTCTGATCCTAATGAAATTGGTCGCTGCCAGGAAAAGTAGGCTTAACAACAGACAAGCCACAACCCCACCCAACGCCCTTCAACACGCACGTACGCACGCAAGCACGCACGCACACACACACACACACCACCACCATGCTTCACCACCAGTCCACACCGCAACCAGAATGTTAAAAACAAGAGGTCCAAGGGCCTGTGGCGCTCACCTGGTTAGCATTTGAACCAATTGCATTTAAAGAGACATGATGGATAATTTTCGGAAAATCTAAGACTTTCACCCAAAAAATTTACCAATCAAAATTCAGAATAGAAGTTCTGGATTCTACCATGATAGGGTCACTCTAGTCAAACTTTGTTGAAATATGTCAAGCAGTTATATTTTTCCCCCAGAAAATAAATCTATTATTATACTTTTTATCAGTTTTAGTTTGATCATTTTGACAATTTCCGGTACAGTTGTCATAAAATCAAAGATTCTCACCCAAAAAATTGATGAATAAAATTATGAACGGTAGTTCGGGAGCCTACGACCATAGGGTCATTCCAGCCAAATTTGGTTGAAATCGGCCAAGTGGTTAATGAGGAGTAGTCTTTGAAAGCAAAAGTTGACAGACGGACGGCGGATGGTCGCCACGGCATAAGCAAGGTGGATGTGGCGCATTCTTAGTCACAAAGTGAGAAAGGTTTTACCTACATGTGTCATTCACAGAAATTAACACTAGCCTGTTACCACTGTTAGCCCAAGGCTAGTACAAATTGACAAGTGTGAAGTAGAATCTGTGACTGACCACACCTCAGTGACCTAGTAATAATGTAATAGCTAAAGTAAACCCTTTAATGGGCAAGGCAGTCAAAGACGTCAGCTGAAGTGATCTTGAGGAATGTCTTTGTGCCGACCAAGAGAAGACCTTTCTGCACAAAAATCTTAAAATATAACTCATTTTACGCATCCCAATATATGTATTAATTAGTGTATTGCGCTCATTGCCTCATGATGAATAAATATACAAGATGCTGGCAAACCTTTCCATCATTAGCGTTTCCGCAGTGGTCTTGATAAATGTCCATTTATAATTCAAGACTATTTTTGAAACTTTCCCACTGGAATGACTGGTTGGATTACAAAACCAGTCTCTCTAGTGGTAAATTTTCAAAAGTAATTTCTTGGAGTCTTGATCAGCAAATAGACACGCCAGTACACTGTTTATAGCTCAGTTCTCTCACCCCAATATATATATATATATATATATATATATATATATATATATATATATATATATATATATATATATATATATATATATATATATATATATATATATATATATATATATATATATATATATATATATATATATATATATATATATATATATTGTTATCAATAGTGTGAATAAATATATAAAAAGATGTTACCGTTGCATCATTAGGGCTTCTGTCATGTCTGTAGTTGTCTTGATAATGTCCATTTGCAGACCAACTAAAAGCTATTTTTGAAGGTTTACCACTGGAATGACAGGTTATATTACCAAAACAGTCATTTCATTGGTAAATCTTCAAAAATCGTCTTCTTCTTGAATCTTGGTCAGCAAATGCACACACTGTATATGACCCAGTTCGCTCTGGCAAACCCCAACATGTATTCCTCTCAATAGCGTATACTAAAAGATGTTGCAATATTTCCATTAGTGTTTGTGTACCAGTAGTCCTCTTCATAAATGCCCATTTGCAAACCAAGAAGACTATCTTTGAAAATATACCGCTGAAATAACTGGTTAGTTTACGGAACCAGTGATACCATTGGTAAATTGTCAAAAATAGTCATCTTGGTTTGCAAATAAACATTAAATTTTTCATCTTTCGCTAAACATTTTTTCATCTGTGCCAATCCATGCCATCTAGACATGTTTTGCTTCATTATAGGACTAATATCATGGGCTTATAGTTTGTCCTTGATTTCAAGTTGCATCTTGTCATTATTCACAACTTGTACAATCTATCACTCTGAAATATGAAAAAACGTATGAAATGAATACACATATGACAAATAATTACATGAATAAATGCTGCATATTTCCCTGATATAAGCTTCATGTGTCTTAATTCCTTTCAATTTAAAACTGATTATAATCCAGGAAATAGAAAGTAAGAACTGTGTTCTATGCGCATGCCCGACACCAATTGTTACATTGTTTCTTGATTCATCTTGTTTCCGACATCATCATTTCACATCACTCTCAATTTATAGTGTCAATTTGTGATGAAGTTATCGAAATATACCACACAAACTTTTATTAGCCACTTATATTATCCAGAAAGTAGATCAGACTGACCTACTAATTATATGGATGGTACTCACTCACCAAGTTTGAAGTCAATAGCTCTAAGCATGGCCAAACGTGCCACACGTTAATATCGTTTCTCATTGAGCCCAATGCTAGAGAAAATGAAAGAAGTCAGAGAGGTACAACGAACCCATCTTGTTTAAATTAATGATTCTTCATAATAGGATAAAACATCTTGACGGCGCACGCGCACCCGACTCATCGGCATTGACCTCATTTCTGATACGTGGTGTTCTCTGCAGAAAGTGAACCCAGGTGAAATTAAAGAGAGAACGAATGACTGACTGGTTTATGAGCAGCCAATCCGAACTCTCTTTGTTATCCCCCGAAGTCCAAAGCACCACCTAATCATCTACTGTGTTTCCACACACACACGCACGCACGCACGCACGCACGCACGCACGCACGCACGCACGCACGCACGCACGCACGCACGCACGCACGCATACATCATCATCGGCATTGACCTCATTTCTGATACGTGGTGGTCTCTGCCGAAAGTGAACCCAAGTGAAATTAAAGAGGGAACGAATGACTGACTGGTTTTTGAGCAGCCAATCCGAACTCCCTTTGTTATCCCCCGAAGTCCAAAGCACCACCTAATCATCTACTGTGTCCACACACCCACACACACGCACGCACTCACGCACGCACGCACGCACTCACGCACGCACGCACGCACGCACGCACGCACGCACACACACACACACATCCCCTCACACACACCCTCACACACACACACACACGTGCACGCGCACGCACGCACACACGCACGCACAATGCGTGTTAGTATTGACAATAACAATAACAATGATGGTGACAGTGACGGTGATGATGAGGATGATAGTAAAGTTCTATCAAGGGAGTAGCAATGATGATGATAAGACCGATGCCAATGACAATGATTGTGATGATTGTGATGATTGTATCTTACTATGATGATGAGTGATGACAACAGTGACATGATGAGAGTAACAATTATGGCGCTTACAATGTTGATGGTGACTGATAATGATGACAGTAAAAAAGGCTGATGGAGATAATGGTGGGGGGTACCGCTAACAGAGAGATACATTTTATGCTGATCATGCTGATTATGCTGGTTACAAATTTATCTTGACCATGATGACAGCAAAAATGATGATGCAAACCCTAAAATTAGACAAATTTAGGTAGCCTAAAAATGTTTCTTAATTTCCAGCCCATGTAATCTATCAAAGAGTAGATTATCGATTCAACAAAATCGCTACATATATAGCAATCCTTGTCAATCTTAGGTCAATCATAAAGGCAGCATGTTGAATATTTTGGAAAAGGTTTGGCTGGAAGACATTGATGTCTAAGGCAGCAATGGCTTCCAGTCAAATTATTTTCAAATTCCTCAACAGAATATAATTTTAGCTATTATGCATTGGACAGAAAAATTCCTATATCTGGTAAGTAGGCCTACCTGTGAAAGTGTCAATGTAGATTGTAGTTTTATTATCACAGTGACACAGCAAAAGTGACAGCATGATAACAAAGATAAAGACATATATACACATTTACACTTCTAGACAGTACAAGGCGCATGAAAAACATACATGTTCACCTGTACTTAAATCATGGGAACAAAATAGGCTATACATTCTGCTAGTGTTGTTCCGATTAATCGATTTGATCGATGATTGATTGGTTTGCGTGTTCAACCAACCGATCGATCATGATTTCAGAAATCGGTTTGGTTGTTTATAAATTGACTTTATTAATAAATTTTAACTGGTCCAACTAGAAAACAAATACGTTTTGGAAAAGAATTTAAATTTAATTGTTACAACTATATAGTATTACTCCTTAGTCTAAGACATTAATTCTTTCAGCATTGAAATAGTATGTTAATTTAAAAGCAACCATACAAATAACATGTTGAATATTTTGAAACTTATTTGACTGGAGGCTGTTGCTGTCTAAGGCAGCAACAACTTCCAGTCAAAATAGTTTCAAAATATTCAACAGACTATTTCTTAAATTATTAAGAATCTGTTATAGCTGCGTCTTGGTTTGAAAGATGTAATTATCATTGAACATGGTATAATTACTGCATTCAAAATGGGTAAGAAATTAGAACCTGTTATGATCAATCATTAATTGATCATCGGTCTGTATATAAAACCAATCATCGATCAGAAAAATATTACCAATTCCCAACACTACATTCTACTAGGTACTGACAATCCCTGTCAGTTTTGTATAAACGGTTGTACACATGTGGATTCAAATACGGGATCTGAAGGCGACTTCTCCAGAAGATTTGCCTAGGTGGTTACACAGACTTCAAGATTCAAGATTCAAGATTCTTTATTTCCATATAGATAAATAATTTAACAATTCAACACACTATACAGGCATCCACCAAAGGCAAGGCCTATGTTGCGGTGGACCCTTGCCGTATAACATTTATAATATTATGTTTTATGTTCATACATATAACATTATTATATATGTATATTTTATATTACAAATGACATAGAGTACGATACAATACATGTATGAATTATGTTTACATTTAAACAAATTACGTGTGGAGACATGACTTATGACAGAACATTTACATAAGGGATGGCGGTGGGGGGGGGGGAGGTGGAGGACTTCAGGTATGCTCGGCTACAAATGGTTACAAAACAAATTGTGCAAATTATTGTCTATTTTCTGATACGCAGACTATAATTAGATACTTTACAATTGAATGCAGCAGATATAATACAATATTAGCTCATAAAGAAAAAACAATAACTCGTTTGTAATTTACTGACCAGTCTACGTTCTGAAGTCGCGCCAGTTCAACTAGTCTGCTAGTGCCTGTTCGAAATTGGTATGAACTACTCCTAAATTCTGCACATCATCGCACTCTTCAGGTCCGGAGTCACTATTTCCCTCAGATATGAGTTCATACTCGTTCTAGTGAATGCTGCCTGGAGAATATGCCGAGAAATCTTCACGTTATTTGACTAAATTTCCATTTTCAGCGAGGAAAGAGTTTTGCTAACAGAAAGACAAGTCCCTTCGATGACGTCACATCCCCGTTTTGACGCTAGGACTTCCGTTTCACTTTCGTTTTTGAGAAGGTACGAGAATGGGCACTTTCGGCGAAGTATTTACAAAATTATCTATATCCTATGACAATATGATACTGTAATCTTTGTGTCAGTATATGTTGCTTTATTTGCACGTATCAGGACACAAATCTCGCTGCGTACAGTGCTTGGTCTTTAAGACAAGTAGAAGATATTTATCGTGACAAGGGGCCGGTTATACTATCTGATGTAAAGACGAATCAGGAAAATGATGGATGCGTCCTCTTGATGTTGTAGGATTCACATTTTTTATTTATTATCAAAACCTTGATACAGTCAGTGAAACGTTTTGTATACACTATTATGAAAATCGAGAGTTGATTATTACATTGAGAAAATCAAAAGCTTACAACCATCATTAGCACTAGAACTGTGATTAATTATTGTAATTCAATGAAGCCCAAATCACGAGGTACTAACACGTGATTCTATCAGCCTACAAGAGGCCGTTTAGTCTAGCAAGTGAATGACGAAGTGTCCTCTCAAATGCAAAACATGGCTTTGTGCCAACGTGACTTCGCATGTCAATGATTGTACGATCAAATTGGCCGACTATCATTCAATGACATAAACTATTAAGCCAATTAACACAACTACCACTGATTAGTTAACCAATCAGGTGATGAGCCACTAACTATGGGATACGACGGATTCAGAAGGGGAGAGCAGTACAGCCCATGACTATTCGATATGTGAACCGATGCCATTTAAATCAACGTGATTAATTAACCAATCCCATCAACGTCAGCGAGTTTGACATTAAAAAAACAGGTGGTCATTAAATTGAGCAAAACGGGCAGATAATTAAGGGCAGCACTATCCGCGAACTGATAATTAGGGCCGCACTATCTGCAGGCTGATAATTAAGGGCAGCACTATCTGCGAACTGATAATTAGAGAAGCACTATCTGCAGGCTGATAATTAGGGCCGCACTATATGTGGACTGATAATTAGAGCAGCACTATCTGCAGGCTGATAATTAGGGCCGCACTATATGTGGACTGATAATTAGAGCAGCACTATCTGCAGGATGATAATTAGGGCCGCACTATCTGCGAACTGATAATTAGAGCAGCACTATCTGCAGGCTGATAATTAAGGGCAGCACTATCTGCGAACTGATAATTAGAGCAGCACTATCTGCAGGCTGATAATTAGGGCCGCACTATATGTGGACTGATAATTAGAGCAGCACTATCTGCAGGCTGATAATTAGGGCCACACTATATGTGGACTGATAATTAGAGCAGCACTATCTGCAGGCTGATAATATGGCAGCACTATCTGCGAACTGATAATTAGAGCAGCACTATCTGCAGGCTGATAATTAAGGGCAGCACTATCTGCGAACTGATAATTAGGGCCGCACTATCTGCAGGCTGATAATTAAGGGCAGCACTATCTGCGAACTGATAATTAGGGCCGCACTATATGTGGACTGATAATTAGAGCAGCACTATCTGCAGGATGATAATTAGGGCCGCACTATCTGCGAACTGATAATTAGAGCAGCACTATCTGCAGGCTGATAATATGGCAGCACTATCTGCGAACTGATAATTAGAGCAGCACTATCTGCAGGCTGATAATTAAGGGCAGCACTATCTGCGAACTGATAATTAGGGCCGCACTATCTGCAAGCTGATAATTAAGGGCAGCACTATCTGCGAACTGATAATTAGAGCAGCACTATCTGCAGGCTGATAATTAGGGGCGCACTATATGTGGACTGATAATTAGAGCAGCACTATCTGCAGGCTGATAATTAGGGCCACACTATCTGCGAACTGATAATTAGAGCAGCACTATCTGCAGGCTAATAATTAAGGGCAGCACTATCTGCGAACTGATAATTAGGGCCGCACTATCTGCAGGCTGATAAGTAAGGGCAGCACTATCTGCGAACTGATAATTAGAGCAGCACTATCTGCAGGCTGATAATTAGGGCCGCACTATATGTGGACTGATAATTAGAGCAGCACTATCTGCAGGCTGATAATTAGGGCCGCACTATATGTGGACTGATAATTAGAGCAGCACTATCTGCAGGATGATAATTAGGGCCGCACTATCTGCGAACTGATAATTAGAGCAGCACTATCTGCAGGCTGATAATTAAGGGCAGCACTATCTGCGAACTGATAATTAGAGCAGCACTATCTGCAGGCTGATAATTAGGGCCGCACTATATGTGGACTGATAATTAGAGCAGCACTATCTGCAGGCTGATAATTAGGGCCGCACTATATGTGGACTGATAATTAGAGCAGCACTATCTGCAGGCTGATAATATGGCAGCACTATCTGCGAACTGATAATTAGAGCAGCACTATCTGCAGGCTGATAATTAAGGGCAGCACTATCTGCGAACTGATAATTAGGGCCGCACTATCTGCAGGCTGATAATTAAGGGCAGCACTATCTGCGAACTGATAATTAGAGCAGCACTATCTGCAGGATGATAATTAGGGCCGCACTATCTGCGAACTGATAATTAGAGCAGCACTATCTGCAGGCTGATAATATGGCAGCACTATCTGCGAACTGATAATTAGAGCAGCACTATCTGCAGGCTGATAATTAAGGGCAGCACTATCTGCGAACTGATAATTAGGGCCGCACTATCTGCAAGCTGATAATTAAGGGCAGCACTATCTGCGAACTGATAATTAGAGCAGCACTATCTGCAGGCTGATAATTAGGGCCGCACTATATGTGGACTGATAATTAGAGCAGCACTATCTGCAGGCTGATAATTAGGGCCACACTATCTGCGAACTGATAATTAGAGCAGCACTATCTGCAGGCTAATAATTAAGGGCAGCACTATCTGCGAACTGATAATTAGGGCCGCACTATCTGCAGGCTGATAAGTAAGGGCAGCACTATCTGCGAACTGATAATTAGAGCAGCACTATCTGCAGGCTGATAATTAGGGGCGCACTATATGTGGACTGATAATTAGGGCAGCACTATCTGCAGGCTGATAATTAGGGCCGCACTATATGTGGACTGATAATTAGAGCAGCACTATCTGCAGGCTGATAATTAGGGCCGCACTATCTGCGAACTGATAATTAGAGCAGCACTATCTGCAGGCTGATAATTAAGGGCAGCACTATCTGCGAACTGATAATTAGAGCAGCACTATCTGCAGGCTGATAATTAGGGGCGCACTATCTGCGAACTGATAATTAGGGCCGCACTATCTGCAGGCTGATAATTAGGGCCGCACTATATGTGGACTGATAATTAGGGCAGCACTATCTGCAGGCTGATAATTAGGGCCACACTATCTGCGAACTGATAATTAGAGCAGCACTATCTGCAGGCTGATAATTAAGGGCAGCACTATCTGCGAACTGATAATTAGAGCAGCACTATCTGCAGGCTGATAATTAGGGGCGCACTATCTGCGAACTGATAATTAGGGCCGCACTATCTGCAGGCTGATAATTAGGGCCGCACTATATGTGGACTGATAATTAGGGCAGCACTATCTGCAGGCTGATAATTAGGGCCGCACTATCTGCGAACTGATAATTAGAGCAGCACTATCTGCAGGCTGATAATTAAGGGCAGCACTATCTGCGAACTGATAATTAGAGCAGCACTATCTGCAGGCTGATAATTAGGGGCGCACTATCTGCGAACTGATAATTAGGGCCGCACTATCTGCAGGCTGATAATTAGGGCTGCACTATATGTGGACTGATAATTAGGGCAGCACTATCTGCAGGCTGATAATTAGGGCCGCACTATATGTGGACTGATAATTAGGGCAGCACTATCTGCAGGCTGATAATTAGGGCCGCACTATATGTGGACTGATAATTAGGGCAGCACTATATGCGGGTTGATAATTCTGACAGTACTATCTCCAGGTTGATAATTATGGCAGCGTTATCTGCATGTTGATAATTATGGCAGCGTTATCTGCAGGCTGATAAATATGGCAGTCCTATCTGTAGGCTGATAATTAAGGCAGTACTATCTGAGGGCTGATAATTATGGCAGTACTATATACAGTCTAATAATTATGGCAGTACTATCTGCAGTCTGGTAACTGTGGCAGCACTATCTGAGGGCTGCTAATTATGGCAGTAATATCTGAGGGCTGATAATTATGGCAGTACTATATACAGTCTAATAATTATGGCAGTACTATCTGCAGTCTGGTAACTGTGGCAGCACTATCTGAGGGCTGATAATTATGGCAGTAATATCTGAGGGCTGATAATTATGACAGTACTATCTACAGGCTGATAATTATGGCAGCCATATCTGCAGTCTGATAATTATAGCAGTATTATCTGCAGTCTGATAATTATCGCAGCCCTATCTGCAGTCTGATAATTACGGCAGCCCTATCTGCAGTCTGATAATTATAGCAGTACTATCTGTAGTCTGATAATTATAGCAGTACTATATACAGTCTGATAATTATAGCAGCCCTATCTGCAGTCTGATAATTATAGCAGCCCTTTCTGCAGTCTGATAATTATAGCAGTACTATCTGCGGTATGATAATTATGGCAGCCCTATCTGCAGTCTGATAATTATATCAGTACTATCTGCAGTCTGATAATTATAGCAGTACTATCTGCAGGCTAATAAGTCTGACAGCATTATCTGCGGACTGATAATATGGCAGCACTATCTGAGCGTTGATAATTAGAGCCGCATTTACACCATCAATGACAAGAAATAATACGGTCAAGAAACACAATGCATATCTTAAGAAATGCTGCTTCGGGAAATTAAAATATCCTTTAATACTAGTTTTCATATATAAAAAGATAGTGTTTGAAAGGTATTTCCTGTGAGTACCGTTTTAATGAAATCTATTGTTGCTGATTAACTCACTTTTCAGTCAAACGATTCAGTAACATGTACATTCAGCAAATTGAGTTTCAACAAAATACTATTGAATGGTATTTGGATGAAAAGAATCCCAAATCAGCATTGTTATGTTCTGATAAAATCTGGTATCATTGACCATCACTGTATGGTTGCTCTCGCTGTAGTTTACTGTTTCTATCATGCACCAATGCAAATATCGTGAAAAGACCCAGGCATTAGCATCATCCAAACACATTCTCATCAACATAAACTTGAACTGTCCTATGGATACGATATTCATAATTCACGTGTCCTGTCTACAAAGTGTTATTAATGGATCTTTCCATTTTTATCAATGCCCCGCCCATCACTAGCTAAGCTCCGCCCACACCTTGCCGTGTTGGGATTGATCGATCCCTGAAAGCCCTAACTATCAATTTCCTGAAAACTATACAGGGAAGCTGTTGGATATTTTGTAACCAATTTGACTTCGTGCTGTTGCTGCAGCAACAGCGCCCAGTCAAATTAGTTTCAAAATATTCAACAGAATATGTATTAAATAGTAAAGGCATACCATTTGTACAACAACGCATAGACCGTCTTGAAATATACGTTCGTGACGTACTTATCGACATCATTCATGACGTCATTCATTATGATGCCATTCTACACATCACGTAGTTGATTATGACGTCATATGATTGGTGGATACTGTGGAAACGTGAATTGTCTGGTTCTCTGAGCACATTTTGTACTACGCTAAGATTATGGCCAGTAATCCTCATGATGGTGATCCAAGCGCTCCACACATGCAATAACAGATCTTCAGCTTGCGTTCAGAACACCATATATGCAAATTATGTGTCTGACATGTTTGACAGGTTAATAAAAACAAGGCCTGGCATGTACATAGAGCGTCCGCATCTATGGGAGTGAATTGTATCACATACTAATTTACAAACATCATCCAAATGCTTATTTACCAATCCCGACCAAAGCAAGATCTTAGCCAATGGGCTAGGTTGAAAAATAAGTAAATCAATAAGCCAGCAACTTCTCTCCTATATATCGGATATTTACACATCTAATGAATCCCACACTATGAGACACATCTAATGAATCACACACTATGAGACACATCTAATGAATCACACACTATGAGACACATCTAATGAATCACACACTATGAGACACATCTAATGAATCACACACTATAAGACACATCTAATGAATCACACACTATGAGACACATCTAATGAATCACACACTATGAGACACATCTAATGAATCACACACTATGAGACACATCTAATGAATCCCACACTATGAGACACATCTAATGAATCACACACTATGAGACACATCTAATCAGTGGTCAAATGGATCTTTCAAGTTTTAGATATGACCCGCCCACTTTTAGCCCTAAGCTCCATCCACGCTTCGCCGTGTTGCGATCGACCGATCCCCGAAAGCCCTATCTATCAATTTCCTAACAACTATACATGTAAGCTGTTGGATATGTTGTAATTAATTTGACTGGCCGATGTTGTTGCCTATGGCAGCAACAGCGCCCAGACAAATTAGTTTTAAAAGTATTCAACAGGGTAGTTATTAAATAGTAAAGACATACAATTAGTATAACAACGCATAGCCCGTCTTCAACTATGCATTCGTAACGTACTTATCTACGTCATTCATGACGTCATATTATGGATGGATATACTGGAAAAGCCCATTGCACACACCACTCAACATAGTCCTATAATAATAATAATTTACTAAAACACTGCATTCAGCACTAACTTGTCTATTGCATTCAAATAAATAAAAGAACAACGGGATATAGCATGCCTCTTGTGCGAATGAGCCGCATGATGTGTGAATAATGAAATAATTAAACTACCATAATATCACATAGTTACCTAGACAGCGTATGAAGAAAAAACCTATATTAGTCGCCTAGAAGTTCAAAATCTCCCGCACTAGATGGGCACCATTATTGACCGGGCTACATAAATGGCACCCATTCACAGAATTATAAGTGTTAAAAATGCTCTTGCAGCCCGATATCGGCCGTGTATTTATTGCAAGCACTCGATATCCTGAAGCACAATTAACAGAGATACACATTCATATTTCATGTGGCGCCATCTCAAGTACAACACGCTTAATTTGTCTGTTCGTGAAAGGTCACACCGTTCAAGAAAGCTAATTACCAGTGTTGTTCTTTTGTTACAAATCACGACAGGCAACAATCAAAACATAATTCACATGTTCTAGTGCGTAAGCATAAGCTGATGCTTTCCAACAAACATTGGTAGCTAAATAGGTACGTAATGGAGAATAGCTATCAAGTGGTGGCTTCGTGTAGTGATCATTGCTTTCAAACACTTAGCTATGGACCTTGTCTCGCGCTTTCGACTGTATGGCCGTGGAAACATAGACAATTTACTTGCCTCTTCACTGTGTCTCTCCTCCAATGCCTATAAATGGATACCAGTGTAAAATAAGTGCTAGTTGCCCATCAGAAATGAATACCCTGATTGAAATATAGACCTGACATATTTGGGACATATGACAATTATGAGCCAATAAGTGGTGACCATACAAATTTATCTGCGAAGCTTTGATCCTGTCAAGTCTTAGTATCGTATCCCGATAACAAAGTAGTTTTTCTAACAATTTATTTTCATCACATTCTATGCGTTTAAATCTTATCCATTTTATACTAGGATAGTGCTCACCTCTGTCCGGCGTCTAGCGATATCTATGTCTGTACATCTGTCTTCCCATCTGTGGTTTCCTCAATAATTGTGACATTTTTCTGGACTGATTTAGATCAAACCTATAGCTGATACGATGAAAAATGTATTTATACTCATTGAAAGTGTTCTCAAGTATGGGAATGAACAAGGGCAGACATGGGACGTTCTATCACAATTATAGCTATTGACTTCTGCCTTGGTGGGTGGGTGCCATTGGGCTTAAGCCCCCACCAACATAAAACTAGGCCAGTCTGATTTGGTTTCTGGACAATAAAGAGCAAAGGTAAGTTTTCGTATGGAAATCAATGGGACATCATCTTTGGAGATAGCTTTATATAATCTGCTCATAATAGTCCAAAAGACATGTAAAATTTGTCTATGCATTACCTCGACAAATCCCCTGACTGTGTAGCAGAACACCATGGCTGATCCATATCACCCAGGTTCCATATTTACAACATGGTTTCTCTTGCGACAATCTACCAATTTCAAGTCGGCCATAAACCACCGTGCATTGGTCTGAGGAATGTCCATCTGCAGACCAGGAGAAAAATCTTGCTGAAAATTTGGGTTGCACTAATTGGATCGTTATTCTAGCAGCAAATTTCCGAAAAAATCTTTCTGTTGGTCAGCAGATCGAGACTGACCAGGCATAAAATTAGGATGTTCTTGACCATTAACTCATTAATTGGCAAGCAGGCCAAAACAGAATTGTGAAAAATATCCATTTGCATGCCCACTGAAAGCTATCTGCGTGGATTCCAGTGGTAAATAGGCCAAACTATTAACCATTTGGCCTATAAATGGACATTCACTGAGCTAGATTTTCTTGGAAAATCATCACTCGATGTGTTGTATGTTTTGATCTACACTTGATGTGTTGTATGTGCTGCTCTACACTTGACGTGTTGTATGTTTTGATCTACACTTGATGTGGTGTATGTTCTGATCTACACTTGATGTGTTGTATGTTTTGATCTACACTTGATGTGTTGTATGTTCTGATCTACACTTGACGTGTTGTATGTTTTGATCTACACTTGATGTGGTGTATGTTCTGATCTACACTTGATGTGTTGTATGTTTTGATCTACACTTGATGTGTTGTATGTTTTGATCTACACTTGATGTGTTGTATGTTTTGATCTACACTTGATGTGGTGTATGTTCAGATTTACCCTTAATGTGGTGTATGTTTTGATCTACACTTGACGTGTTGTATGTTTTGATCTACACTTGACGTGTTGTGTGTTTTGATCTATTTTTGATGTGTTGTATGTTTTGATCTACACTTGATGTGTTGTATGTTTTGATCTACACTTGATGTGGTGTATGTTTTGATCTACACTTGATGTGGTGTATGTTCAGATTTACCCTTAATGTGGTGTATGTTTTGATCTACACTTGACGTGTTGTATGTTTTGATCTACACTTGACGTGTTGTGTGTTTTGATCTATTTTTGATGTGTTGTATGTTCAGATCTACACTTGACGTGTTGTATGTTTTGATCTACACTTGATGTCGTGTATGTTTTGATCTACACTTGATGTGGTGTATGTTTTGATCTACACTTGACGTGTTGTATGTTTTGATCTACACTTGATGTGTTGTATGTTTTGATCTACACTTGACGTGTTGTATGTTTTGATCTACACTTGATGTGGTGTATGTTTTGATCTACACTTCATGTGTTGTATGTTTTGATCTACACTTGATGTGGTGTATGTTTTGATCTACACTTGATGTCGTGTATGTTTTGATCTACACTTGATGTGGTGTATGTTTTGATCTGCACTTGATGTGGTGTATGTTTTGATCTATTCTTAACGTGTTGTATGATTTGATCTATACTCGACGTGTTCTATTGACAATAAATTAAAGATGTGGCTAAAATATTTAATATTTGGCTAATAAAAATGGAATTTGGCTAATCTATTGGCTAGACCATTTCAAAAGCCATATCCATCCGTGAGTGCTATATGTCAGCTAGACACAATCAGCCTTTTAATTTATTGATCATGCATAAATTTACCCATGAAAAAGTGCTTTCTTTATGCCAACCATTCCACGACATTAAATGGTGGTTTTTTCGTTAAAACATTTTGTATCAGAATGATAACAGTGGGCACTAATTATGATATACATACTAACAATAAGAAATACAAAAACTAAAATAATTAGATTTAATGTTTGCTACGTTAGAATTTCGCAAAATGGAAGCATGAAGGATTAATCAAGATCAAGATTATATTTTCATTGGTCAATCCTATAATCATTATCATTATTTCTTAATCTAAAGAATTGGAGAAATAGTGCGACAATCTTGTGTCTGAGAAGGAATGTTGGAAAGCTTTAATGATGAGCCTGCAGAACAGCTCAACTACAGGTCAGTTATAAGACATACATGTATGGATACACGATACTTAATAAGCGAGATAGAAATCTCGCGCGCGCAAAGAATTATGGGATCGCACCGGGATAAACAAACACGTTTAGATGGCAGAGCGTATACGGGTAGCTATGTAGAGGCTACATATTTTTGCAGTGGGTGTGGGTATTAGTTTCACAGAATGCACCCCAAGTATCAGTTTACAGGCCAAATGTCCAATCTGTAATATTTTATTGCTAATGGTAATTTGGCTGCATATTTATGACTATAACAACATGTGTGGAGGTGATAGGTTATCATCTGCATGCAGGTTTCCATTGCTGATCCTCTAAACTATCTAGCTATAGTAGGCCTATACTAAGCCTTTATTTGTGTCAATTGTACTCTTTAATGGACAAGCCAGCAAAAAAGCTTGTGCAGTGGTGTCAAGAATATTCCAATCGTTGCTTAGTCAGTGTTCATTTGCAGACGATAGACAATTTTGAAAATTGACCACAGGAATGACTGGCTAAATAAATGAGCCAGTCATTCCAGCGCTCAATTTTCAAGATAGTCTCTTGACCTGCATATTGACACTGACGAAGCTGTTTAAAACAGCGTCTGCAGTAATCACAAGAAACATTCGCAGGACAACAGAAGTCTTTTGTAAATTAAAGTGATAAATTTGCAAAGAAAAAATTGTCGTCTATTGGTCTACACATATAGAAAAATATGGAAAGTTATAGAAAAGAAAAGTGGAATGATTCAAAGTGATTCAAAGTGCTTACTGTACTGGTTTTACTGGGTAAGTAATCAAACGAATATAAGAACAACTTATAACAACAACATAATAAACTATAATACAGATAATAATTCATGTACACAAATTAGACTGGGAGCTATTTACTACCATGGTAGCAATACGTTCAAGTCAAGTCAACTTAGTTTCAAAATATTAAAGAGCTCCCTTCTATCTATGTCGTGAAATATACATACTCGAATTCCAACTATTAACGGGTGCATAAGTCAGTAATGCTTTCTCACTCCCTCCCTCCCTACCTCCCCTCTCTCCCTCCCTCCCTCCCTCCCCTCTCTCTCTCTCTCTCTCTCTCTCTCTCTCTCTCTCTCTCTCGAGCGCGTGCCATTGATCGTTCAATCTTGTTATTCTGGCTAATATACATTCAGTTATCAATTTTGAAATTAATTGGACTTGAGGTTGTTGGGGCCATGGGCAGCAATATCATTTAAGTCAAATTAATTTCATGATATACAACAGCTTATCGCATGGTTGCCTTTAAACTAGTATATGCCTATCTTTGTGTAAAAGAGATAATGATAAATGTACATTGTCGTAAATACGCTACCACATACTTAAAATGGTGAATTCAGTAGGAAATTGTCAAAAATAGATATTCAATTAGCAAATATTTAATGTTCTTCTAGAATATGGGGCCCGCAAAACCACACGGATATTATCATTTAGATCAATTACTCTGGTAATAGACCTTTCCACTCTATCCATCTAGCATATGACCTCATAATTAACTAAGTGACATTTAGAATGGCATCATAATGAAAAAATGACGCCATGAATGATATTGTGTTATTTAATAAATTTTCTATTGTATATTTTGAAAGCAATTTGACTGGGCGCTGTTGCTACAGCAACAGCACCCAGTGAAATTAGTATCAAAATATTCAACAAATTACCTGTATAGTTTTCTGGAAATGAATAGTCAGGATGTTCAAAGACCGATCAATCCCAACACGAGCGAGCTGTGGGTGGAGCTTAGTTGCAGATGGGCGGGGTATAGCGAAGAATGGAAATGCCCATTCTCCCATCATCATACCACATCACATCACATCTCTCTCCCCTCGTCGTCTCTCTCTCTCTCCCATCTTCCCCTCTCTCTCGCTCTCCCCTCTTCCTCTCTCTCTCTCCCATCTTCCTCTCTCTCTCCCCTCTTCCGCTCTCTCTCGCTCTCGCTCTCCCCCTCTTCCTCTCTCCCTCACTCTCTCTCTCCCTCTCTCTCCCCTCTTTCCCTCTCTCTCCCCTCTTCCTCTTTCTCTACCTCTCTCTCTCCCTCTCTCTCCCCTTTTCCTCTCTCTCACCCTCTTCCCCTCTCTCTCTCCTCTCTTCCTCTCTCTCCCGTCTTCCTCTCTCTCTTCCCTCTTCCTCTCTCTCTCCCCTCTTCCTCTCTCTCTCCCCTCTTCCTCTCTCTCTCTCTCCTCGCTTCCTCTCTTCCTCTCTCTCTTTCTCTCTCTCTCTCTCCCATCTTCCTCTCTCTCCCTCCTCTTCCTCTCTCTCGCTCTCTCTCTCCCCTCTTCGTCTCTGTCTCTCACCCCCCCCCCCCTCTTCGCCTCTCTCTCCCCTGTTCCTCTCCCCCTCTTCCTCTCTCTCCCCTCTTCCTCTCTCTCTCCCCTCCTCTCCTCTCTCCCCCTCTTCCTTCCTCTCTCTCTCTCTTTCTCTCTATCTCCCCGCATCCTCTTTCTCTCTCTCTCTCTCCGCTCTTCCCCTCTCTCCCCCCGCTCCCTCTCTCTCCCCTCTTCCTCTCTCTCCCTCTCTCTCGCCTCTTCCTCTCTCTCTCTCTCTCTCTCTCTCTCTCTCTCTCTCTCTCTCTCTCTCTCTATCTCTCTCTTGCCCTCTCTCTCCCCTCTTCCCCTCTCTCTATCTCTCTCTCCCCTCTCTCGCTCTCTCTCTACCCCCTCTTCCTCTCTCCCCTCTTCCCCTCTCTCTCTCCCTCCCATCTTCCTCTCTCTCCCCCCCTCTCTCTCTCTCTCTCTCTCTTCCCTCCCCACATCTCTCTCTCCCTCTCTCTCTCCCCTCTTCCTCTCTCTCTCTCCCTCTCTTGTATCCATTTCCCATGATAATAGCAATGCTCGAGCGAGTACTGCTGTTACATTATTATTTACTCTCAATAACATAAATACAACAGTCAAGTAAACACATATGCATATGTCTATGATAGTTGCTATGTAAGAGGTTTTTATCAGAGATGTCAAAGCAAAGATTTAGCAGACTGACTTGCTATCAGAGCAAGTGGCAGACCAATTGACAGCGGCACAGCTAAACAGACGTATACTAGTTGTGAGTCATAGCTAAAACTGTAATGTCTTTACAACTCTCTGTTATAGATCTGCCCTAATTGCATCAACGTTTCCATATACATCACGCTACTCTCTGATTGTATTTGTGTATGAATATAATATGATGTAGTTTGATATATATTTATCAAACAGCTGATTTTATTTGTGGATCAATATAATATGATGTAGTTTGATATATAAGCATACAACAGCAGATTTCTTTCGTACATTGTTATAATATGATGTAGTTTGATACATATGTATCAAACGGCATATTTTATTTGTCGCAACCAAATTCTGAAAATGTATTTCATGAAAATCACTACCTTGTTGAAAGTTGATGAACAAAGCAAAGATATTTGTTGACTAGGAACCACAAATACTTGCAGTTGCAGTTGATATATAAACCAGGAATGCGATGATGTAGGGTTTCTTTTATTTTTTATTTTCAGAGCCCTCTGATGCCTCAGGTTTCAAATAGATTTCACAAGCCACTGACTGACATAATCTGTCATTGAATCAAATTTGTATGGTAACTGGAATTACGTTTGCTAAACATTTAAGGTAACATTTGACATGCACGTATCTATGAATAGTAAGAAAACGATTAATGACAAGGATGAAAATATACTAAACATCAGAGTAAGTCACCTTAAAATCAATGTTATTTTGTCAATTGTTGGGAGCACGCGCTGTGAAAGCGAGATGTAATTCCATGGAAATTCCAATGAACATACAGTGAACTGGAAACAGCCTACTGCGCATGCCAATGATTGTGAATCAATGTTTGGAATCTGGTCACGTCTTTTCCCGATCATGGAATTGAAGACACCCAATTAAAAACGAGAATGAATTGAGAATATTAAATAAGATGCCAGAAACCAGGTAAAAACAAAGCGGCAATGAGACATACTGAGAAATGCTAGAAACATGTGACTGCATTTTGCACATGTAAGAACGAGAATTCAGTCAAACTAATCTCAAATTCGTCTGCAATTCAATACGTTTTCATGTCTATCGTTTGCGACTTCGCGGGGTAGTCAAGTTGATCCCCAGTTCCAAATCAATTCACCCCTGCCAGTTGTCTGTTATGGATACATCACAGCATATCATTCAGCTGTGGCAGTTGTCTGTTATAGATATATCACAACTATATAATTTATTGATTGACATGAGTCAAAATAATGCAAGAATGGACCTCTGACCTGACGGTAATCGGAGAGGTAATTGTGAAGATTCTTCGGAGAGTGCTCTGTTTTTCAATTAAATCTTACTAATGACGACATATAGACTGTAGGCTGTTTAAAATTGATCGGATCCTCTGCTTGATATATGTCTTGCTGCAGCACGAGGTTTTATATATTGCACAGTAACTTCTATTTAATGGCATGATCAATATAGCTGCTTGAGTTTCTCCTGATCTCGTGACATACTGCATATTAATGACGATTCCTCTGCGTAGGCGGGATTACATTACTGCTGCTCTCTGCTGAGCATTATAGGAATGCATTTACTAGTGCAGCACTAACCGTGTATATATGTTCTAAAACCAGACACACATATTCTCTAAGATGAAGATACCACCTTAGTGTTATGACACAAGGGAAAGCACGTGTGTATCCTTATAGATAAGACACTTGATAAACATGTGCATCCTTATAGAAAGGACACTTGATAAACATTGTCTATGTATATTCGCAGAAGAAATCGATAATGATATGGGTATGTTTTGCTAGAAACAATTCTGTAATCAGTTCTAAATTATCAACTTGTATAATGAACCATTCTATAATGTAGCATGGCCAATCTAAGATCCCCAGAAAAAACTGACTAGCATTAAAATTATAAACATCACGACCATATTTTCCCTTTAGCGAGATAATATAAACATCATGACCATATTTTCCCTTTAGTAGTAGAGGAGAGCCGTTAGGGACGCTTCAAAAGAAAGCCAACAAAGAAATTTCTCACCTTTTTCCTTTGTTATACTAAATAGGTGTCAATGACGTCATAATTATTGATTTTGACAGCTAGTTCTGAAAATCTTTTGTGTCGGCTTTCCTTTGAAGTGCCCCTATCATTCTGAGTGGATGTTAAATGTAGAAGGCGGTCATAAGTCCGTCCCCCTCATTAAATCACGTGCTGCCTGTCCTCCAATGAGGTGAGCGTAAGGGCAATTTGCACAATGATTAACACGAGTTAATGCATAGTGTAAGTATGATTGACAGGTTACATGCCTGGACTCGTCTTTTCCTGAGACCTCATTCAATCACAATGGCCCTCCCCCTCATTAAATCACATGCCTCCTGGCATCTGATGATGTGAGCTTAAGGGTAATTAGTGTAATGATTGACAAGTGTAATGTATAGCATAAGTATGATTGTCAGGTTACATGTCTGGATTCGTCTTTTTTCTGACTCTGGAAACTCTGGGAGAGTAAAGCTAAATGGTCAATCTATCGCATAGGGACAATCAGTTAGTTATTACTCCAACAGATTAAAATTAACTAGTTGAGCTTTAAAAACAACTCCGACTGTGTGTAGCGATCATCAACGTCGTACAAACCCCAGCGAATCAATTTTCGATTGAGTTAGATTAATAACAGCAGCCTATTACATTTTTAATGGGCCTCGAATGGCCATGGTAAAAGATTCTAGCCTAAGTTGACTCATGGGTGTTGAACGGGTTATAGGTGATGGTTCTTTCAGTTTTGTTCAATTAAAATTTCCTCCATAAGCAGAAACATCGCCCAGTCAAATTAGTTTCAAATTATTCAACAGCCTACACTTATAGTTTTTTATAGTGGAAATTGCGAGCCAAGGAATTCAGAGATCGATCGATCCCAACATGCCTGAGGTGTGGGCGGAACTTAGCGAGAGATGTGCAGTGTATAGCTAAAAATGGAAAGGTCTATTAGCACACAGCGTGCAATCAGTTATTCTGTTATAATCGCTTAATAGACCATCAAGTTGTATGAATTGTATGTCTTTACTATTTAATAAACATTATGCAAAATACTTTGAAAGTAAATTGTCTGGGAGTTGTTGCCACCATAAGCAGTAACGCCATCAAGTCAAATTAGTTTCAATATATTCAACAGTTTACACTTGTAGTCTTCTGGACATTGCTAGCCAGGGAGTTCAGGGTTTAGTCGATCCC
Organism: Chaetoderma sp. LZ-2023a; assembly: GCA_034401795.1. Classification (NCBI taxonomy): domain Eukaryota; kingdom Metazoa; phylum Mollusca; class Caudofoveata; order Chaetodermatida; family Chaetodermatidae; genus Chaetoderma; species Chaetoderma sp. LZ-2023a. Next base: position 93,747,022 of record CM067368.1, on the reverse strand, counting down.
AACACGATCGTGTTGTGGGTGAAGCTTAGCTAGAGATGGGCGGGGAATAGCGAAAATAGAACAGTTCAGGTCTATTCCAACCATGAACCACTTTCCTGTTTGCATAACCTGATTTTGTCCTTGAAAGGGTATAAGAGCTCCCACTCTCTCTCTCTCTCTCTCTCTCTCTCTCTCTCTCTCTCTCTCTCTCTCTCTCTCTCTCTCTCTCTTTTACGCATGCACACATTCCCACCCAACATCAGCCTCTAGATTGTTGCTTACGTACTCCATGATCAGACACTCGCTTTTGCAAAATGTGGCCAAGATTTCTTTATCATATGCGTATCCCTCGGATACAAATTATTTTAATGAGTGCAAAGTTCTGCAATATTCTCCACTGGCACATTACGTCAGTACACATTGTAACTAATGCATCTGCATATATGGAAATAAACTAGTTGTCTACACGTTTGAGGTCTATGTTCACTTCACCCCACCCCCTCTCATCTTCTAAACCTGTTTGCTCAGAGTGGTGCATCAGTGATTAATATTTTGGAATATGATGAATAGCTCATGATTACCTATGACTTCTTTTTTCATCTTCGCCTTCAGCATCGCTCTCAGACTCCGTTAAGCCATTGTCTATGTCTTCTTTTTCATCTTCACCTTCATCACCGCTCTCCAACTCCGTTAAGGCATCATCGCTCTCATACTCCATTGCGTCATCACAGGTTTCACACTCTGAATCCATTAGCTTATCATCTTGCTCTTCATCTCTGTCATTTCTATGTTTTCACTCTCTAGATTCTTGCTATATTGATTGCTATGGAATCAGGTATTATGTCGCTTAAGGTTAGGCGACCTAGCAAAAGTTGAATCACATTCAAGACATTTAAGTCTTGACATATTGATTATAGGATAAACCTATTATTTTAATCTAAATTTTATTGGTGAAGGTTTTTCAGGTTGTAGTTATAGAAATCTTCTTATGGCCTAAGGTTTCTCTAACTACTATGTAGATACAATACATGTCCGCCCCTTTAGGCTGTTTGAACTGTAGTGAGAAAAGGTATTGAATTTGAGACATTTTATAGAATTGCATGTACGCATGAATACAGCACTCGACCGCATGTATAAATGTGTGTCTGTACATATAAGTGTGGCACACATGTGGAGGCGCACATGTGAATTTGTGGGTGCACATGCAGATTTGCGGGCGCATGTGCAGATTTGCGGGCACACATGCAGATTTGTGGATGCACGTATGGATTTGCAGGTGCAGGAAATCCGCACATGCAGATTTGCATGCGCACATATGGATTTGCAGGGGCACATGCAGATTTGCGGGTGCATGTGCGAATTTGTGGGGTGCACATGCGGATTTACAGGTGCACGAAATCTGCACATGCGGATTTGCGGTTGCACAGTATTTTAAACTAATTTGACTGGGTGCTGTCGCTGCCAAGGTGCCAATGCATTATGGCATGCACACACACACACACACACACCCACACCCACACACACGCACACACACACACACCCACCCACACTCACCCACCCACCCACCCACCCACCCACCCACACACACACACACACACACACACACACACACACACACACCCAATATGCTTTAAGCTTGTTTTTAGCATATTCGGGTTAAATTAACTTTCAAATAGAATTTTGACCTTTTTTCCAGAAATATTATTTTGACGTAATTACTTAGAGTTACACCGATGTCTGGCCCATTTGGTTAATGACCCATACCGGATTAAAGGGCTGAATGAACTGCTCATCTGGAATGTTTGCTGCTAGCTATTGATAATCCTGGTCTGTGGGCATGGTAAGTGGCACTGGGGTGTGGGTGGGATATGCATTATCCAACTGCGTCAGACATCCGTGTAATTCTAGGAAATTGGGTTAAGATTAGAATACTGAGATTGGTGAGGGTTGCGGATGTATGGGTGTAACGAGTGGCAGGGTGGGCCGTTAGCGAACAGAGAAATACTGTTTAAGTTGAGTCTTATATATATATATATATATATATATATATATATATATATATATATGTCATATTTCCGTCCTGTAAATAGTCCTTATTTAGAAAATAACAACTATTTCACAGTTCAATATATATGGGTATGTTTGTTTAAACAGGAAATAATTATGAAAAAAGAAAATAACCTATTATTCTAACATAATCATGTCTAAATACAATTTTGCAGACCCAAGGTTTGTCTCCACATTATAATATCATATGCCATAAAATATGCATAATTCATTCAAAATAGATAATCAATAATATTCTGTAATATATTTACCCCCAAACATAGTAAAAATCATCATGGATGACACTCCAAATTACACGATTTAAACCATTCCACTCCCCAATAACTGGACAAGATAGCAAGCTAAATCCAAGCTCGGCAAAGAAAAGGGAGATCACTCGCCATGGTTATGACCGCCGGTGCTCATAGCCCATCACTAAGAGGGTTAATGGCCTGACGATTTCTATCCTGTCAGAAACAATAAAAATAAGCATTTTGACATTTCTGATCAGAAACTTCAACAGGTTACGGTTACTACATGCACCACTACCATCTTGTTTATGTGGATCCAAGTCACAGGCTCTAAAATATCTGCGGCTATATACACTTCAAACTATTGTATCACATAACTAATAAAATAATGCATGTAATAATAATAATAATAATAATAATAATAATAATAATAATAATAATAATAGAGTTTAAAAGCATTAAGAGATTTTATAAGAATTTTAGCACATAGGAAGCATTATATATGAATAGCCATTTAAAAATTCAAATCAAGCCAAGCACGCAGGAGAAGCTCTCTACGTGAAGAATTGTGGTACATAGATGGAAACTGATCACCATTTATGGTATGCGTTGTTATTTCTATAGCTGCCATTAGGACATACACGTATTATAAAATGCCAAGGCATCAGTTGGAGTGAGATGTGGTGGGGATGGTTGGTAGTGGGTTGATATTGAGCACAGATGACCCCTCCACGTCCACACACACACACACACACACACGCACGCACTCAGCAGGCACGCACGCACGTACGCACGCACATACATACATACATACATACATACATACATACATACATACATACATACATACATATATATATATATATATATATATATATATATATATATATATATATATATATATATATATATATATATATATATATATATATATATATATATATATCATTTTAATAGCTGTAATATGAGCGAAATTTGATTGAGAAAAAAACCCAACGAATTCAATAATTATAGATTATAACTATGTCAATAATAATATTAGGTTATAATTACATTATTCGCACAACTTATAAACAGTACATAGTACATCGTTTAGCCATTCAGCTTTACAGGCTTTGTATAAATCGTATACATTCCAAAATAAATTTGGATCAGTAGACAATGCATGAAAGAAATCGATTTTAGGTACACATTCTAATGCATTTAAGTAATGTAATTCTACATTGTCAATAGGTCTTGAGAATTAAAGGATACCCATTCACCAGTGTTCACGTTGAGATGGTCCGTCGTGTTGATGACTGTAACATTCCCGGATTGCTAGTCTATGGATCGCTAAACTCAATAAGCTTGCGAAAATAGCTGTAGCATTGTCTCTGGTAGATTAGGGAACATTTTTGGAGTCAAAGCTCAGATATTTCTGTTCCTTTCTATCTTGATGGAACATATCATGGGTATACTATGTAGCATCTGGTTGATGGTAAATTTCAACATTGCTGGGCGAGTCGGGCGATATAAAACACGGGTCTTCGTAATCGGGTAGATCATTGGAACTCAAAATATCCGGCAAAGGTTTGAATCCCGATGGCATCTCTTCTTCTTCTTTTACATCTGTAGACCATGGTTCAATAGCGAAATCTAATGCCCCGAGATCCTCTGGGGCTAAGTGATCAATAAGGCTCTGAATGCCTCGGTCTCTCTCTGAATCAGAATCGGCTACATCAACAACGTTGCCTGGTTGCTGCAACGGTAATCCCAGTATCTGAGTCATGCAGCCTCTCGAGAATATGTAGTCCTTAGTCTTTACAGTGTCACCCTCTAAAACTGTAGTTAGTTTAAGTTCTTCAACCATAGTAGTAATGTATAACTCATCCGATATTAACTTTGGGTTAACATTTACACTGCTTCTTAGAGCTTGACTATTTCAAATTTAAGCGTCTTTGTCAACCATTAACTTTAATTTGACTCTAGAGCCACAGAGTAAAGGCACGTTACTGCATAGCCTGATTTGTCTCTGTCCATTATCAAACTGACATGTATCAGCCATTAATCTAATGCTTAATAACTGATTGCTAGAATATTTGGAGATCATGGTTTCAATCATAGCGAGTTTATCTAGATATTGACGATCAGCTGTAGAAATGTTTTTTCCCAGTATTGCGTGGCCCAACCGGGACACTTTAAAATTGATTGGTACTGTTGTTTTCGTGTATAGAATGGTTACACTAGCATAGAGTTTGTTATAGGTCCAAGAATTTCATGCAAGTTCTGTTTCAGAATTCTCCACGGGTCGCTAAGTATTGTTGCGGTCCTGAACGATAGTTTCATCTCAGCTTGAGCTAGCGAAGTAAAGTACCAAGTTAGCTTGACATACGGATATTTAGTGCTGATAGTGACTTTTAATTGAGGTTCTAATTCATATAGGTAGTTAATCTGCTCTACTCTATCGGAACACCTAGCCATAAGCACATTTTTTTCAAATACTGGAATCATAGCCGCGAACTTTCTAAACGTATTGCCATGCATAAACACCCCTCGCTTGGTGGGGAAAACACTACCAACACTAAACTCGTGTATGTCTACTACAAATTCGTCATTACCTTTCATGACATGTACGTGCACATTGTTACTGAGCGCAATGCCTATGTCACAACCCATAAAAGATGTGGTATTCATAATTATAACAAACCGTTTAAACAAAATCAAAACGCTAAGGCTTAGCAGATCAGATATTTAAACTGCTTTTATATGATTTTGCCTATCGATTAACGCTCACCTGATTGGATGCCAAGAGTCAGAAAACAAGACGAGTCCAGACATGCACACTGTCAATCATCCTTAATTGCCACCATTAACCCTTGCCAATTATGATAATTACCCTTAAGTTCACCTCATTGGATGCCAGGAGACACACGATTTAACAAGGGGGCATGGCTTCATGATTGAATGAGTTCCCAGGAAAGGACGAGTCCAGACATGTAGTCTGTCAATCATCCTTATGCTATGCATTAACCCTCGTCAATCATTACGTTAATTACCCTTAAGCTCACCTCATTGGATGACAGAGTCACGTGATTTAAGGAGTGGAAGGGAGTTATGGTCACCCTCTACATCTAACATCCAATTAGAATGGCGGAGATAGGGACCCTTCAAAGAATACTAAGTGTCAAAATCAATAATCATGATGTCATTGACACCTAATTAGCATAACAAAGGAAAAAAGGTTTGAAAATCCGTTGTGTCGGCTTTCCTTTGAAGCGTCCCTATCGCTTCTCCTCTACTTTTAGCGACATAATATAAACATCAAGACCATATTCTCCCTTCCCAAGATAATATAAATACGTGTCTCAATGTGAAACGCTCAGACTGGGCCAAAACAAAATTGTAAAGCTCAATACATGATGAAAGGATATTTTCATTGCTTACGGGTATTGGATAAACTTTTGCCTAGAAACAGATTGCACCAATTATGTGACTTTGATTCTTCTTAGAAGACTGTTTTTCAGTACATTTATTTGTTCCCGCCAAACGTGTATTTAACGACTGAAACTGTTAGCGGAAATGCATTCCGTCAATATTATTGATTTATAAGAGACTAATACTGAAATAATGATCCGCCGTCTCAGTTTATCCATCCACTCTGTGTGGCATTCCTGCAAACAGCGAACATCTTGTATCTGTCTACGTTGATCGCTTAATATGGGTCGAATTGCGCAATATTTATCTATTTTGTCTTTATCTGCGCCATACCGCCTGCCAGGAAACTCTGATGATAATATCTACAAGGAGTCTTCGTCTCATTGAAATGCCTTGAAATTTAGCTAGATTAACGATAATTTTATTATCGCGAAATATGTAAAGAAATAGTAACCGTAACTTTAAATAAACTAATTTCGGAGTGCGATGGCTATAATAAACCTCGCCCAGGAATTGAGACGCAACAAGAATACAAATGTCTAATTGGTAGTTTTATTGCTGTGGCACCTGTATTTACTTAACTTTGGACTCGCTCATATGTTCAGCAGGTTACCAATGGACCATTCCAGAGTAATGACGTCATATGACGTCTAAGCGGCGTGTAAGGTTACGTCATAATCATTGCGTCATAAATGATTCTATTAGGCCCGTCTTTAGCTTTTAATAGTCCGACACGTTGTAAGAATTGTATGTCTCTACTATTTATTAAACCTGCTGTTGAATATTTTGAAACTAATTTGACTGGGTGCTGTTGCTGCCAAAATATTTAACGGCTTACCTGTATAGTTTTCTGGAAATTAATAGTCAGGAAGCTCAGAGATCGATCGATCTCAACACTAGCGAGGTATGGGTGGAGCTTAGCTAGAGATGGGCGGGGCATAGCTAAAACTGGAACGGGCCATTGTTGCTGCACAAATATGTATACTTGCGACATAATGCAATTATGTGCATATTATACCATTTCTAGTCAAAGTAAGCGTTCATTGTGAAATCCGGCGTCTCTATTTTGAGAACCCGGCTAACAGTATGATTCAGACATGACAGATCAATACAGAGGCCGACGATGCAGGTCATCAGGTATGCACATATGATAATCTATCTCCGTATTTAGAACATATTCAGAGTTTGAGACAAGGCGTACTTAATCTAAGTGATGCTTAGTGTGTTTTCTGGCGGTAGGCAGCCAATTCTCAAATTGTTCGATACGGGTCTGTAAATGAACGTCCATGCCCTCAACATACTTCATATCCGCATGAACAAGATTGGATATGGTCAAGATGGTATACAAGATTGGATATGGTCAAGATGGTATACAAGATTGGATATGGTCAAGATGGTATACAAGATTGGATATGGTCAAGATGGTATACAAGATTGGATATGGTCAAGATTGTATACAAGATTGGATATGGTCAAGATGGTATACAAGATTGGATATGGTCAAGATGGTATACAAGATTGGATATGGTCAAGATGGTATACAAGATTGGATATGGTCAAGATGGTATACAAGATCGGATATGGTCAAGATGGTATACAAGATTGGATATGGTCAAGATGGTATACAAGATTGGATATGGTCAAGATGGTATACAGTTTGGTTGCGACTTATGCAGCTGTGTGCTTGTGGATGGATAAATCGATGTACGGACTAACACGCAGATGGGCATAATGACGGCCGGATTAACATATGGACGGTTATTCGGCCTAACGTCCGGGCCTGATGGATGGACAGACGGCCAGATTGACAAACAGATGGATGGAGGGCTGCCCTGACAGACATCCGGACGGATGGACAGCCGGCCGGCCGGCCGAAGAAATGAACAGCCTGATGGCCTGACAAATGAATGGATGGACGGACGGAGGGATAGAAGGACGGACAGATGTACTTACGGACGGATAAACAGACATACGGATGGATGGATGGGTGGATAGATGGAAGGAGTGACAGACGGATGGGTGGATAAATGGATGGACGGACGGACGGCAAGACGGGCGGACGGACAGACAGACAGACACATGCAGACAGGCAGACATGCGGGTAGGAGGGCACGAAGGCAGGCAGGTAGGCAGGCCAGCAGGCAGGCCGACAGGCAGGTAGGTAAACAGGCAGGCGACTTATTTTAGCAGCTAAAATAATGTTACCATCTTATGAAACCATTGAGCTGTCTCTCCTATTAATGTTCTTGGATCGATCCGATCAAGATTCACATCTAAATTGCAGTTCTTTCATTATTAGAGCCGTTCCCAATCCTCCGTCGCTGCTCAGAGTAAAGGTCACATAGATCTCATTGAGGAATAGCGAGTCAGCGCCATTACCATTAATATAAATCGAGCAGACTGTTGCTAGTGTGACTGCGCGAGTCCATAAAAATGCTCGATGCGCAACAATAGTAATATAAAAATTAATATGCAATGTTTGTAGCTATTCTTGTTTTCTCTCTCCCTTCTCTCTTCCTCTCACTCTCTCCCGACTCTCCTCCCCTCCCCCCGCACTCGCTCCTCATCCTTCCATCCTGTTTTCATAGAAATACGAATGATAGAAAATAATGTGAATCTGCATGCTCCCTCTTATTCAGTGCCCTCACATCGGGCATTCGTCTAGATTTTTGCACAAAATTAAGTCCGAAACTCCCAACCCACCCCACCCCACCCCACCCACCCCAATATTTATGATCGTTCAGAACAGAGACAAATTCCAAATTCAGTCTAATTTCAATTGCAATGCTGAAAACATCATTTATTTAATATCCTGCACATTATGCCAAAAGCAGTATGTCGGTTACGATGGCGACCAACTAAGCACCTTTGCGATATTAGACATGAAGAAGACACGTATGCAGCTGAATATTTTGTCCGTCATGGCCATTCACTCACACTGGATTTTGAAATCGTACCCTAATCCACAGCCACCTACTTTGATAAAGACGAAAAACTGATAAACAATGGAAACCTAGAGAAAGAATAATTTTGGATTAAAGCTGACGGATCATTAGGAAATTAAGAAATCTTTTCTTAAAAAGAATACTAAGTGAATTAATTGTTCACGTTTGCAATTTTAATCGAGTAATCGTCCGCCATATTGTTTTGCGTCAGCCATTTTCCTTTCCCCCACACCTCCAGCCTAATAAAAGAGCTCGTTAAATCTAACTCTGTCCCGTTCATTTTTTGATGCCCCGTGTAACACATCTAGCGGGCGCACCAACATCAAAGTTTCTTCAAATAAAATACAGAGAAATCACGAACTGATGACGCAAAAATGAAGTGAATATGTTTATAATTACGTCCTATACCATCAATGATAAATTTCCATTCAAAATTGGATATAAATGTGTAGTTATTCTCTCTCAGACCAGCTATTCCACCATGCACAAACTCCAGGACATTTTGAAAATGCCAACACGCCGACGTCATCGATCTGCGTGTAGATCAATTCAATTGGTCTATTCGCGTAATATCAAAGATACGCGTGCTAGTCAAGTAGTATGGTCCAGTCTATTGAGCGCCTTTGTAATCTTACCCGTGATTTTATAAAATCCCGCGGACTGGAATAGCTAATGTAATAGGGAAGTATAGGGCAATGTGTAACCATTTTCATATACGATGCGTGATCTTAGAAAAATAAAAAAGAATATTGTAGTTTGGTGAGATGTGACTGATAAGCAACCGCTATACATATCCCCAATCATTATACACGCATACGCACGCACGCACGCGCGTACGCACGCGTCCACACACGCAAGCATGCACACGCATGAACGCACGCACACACACACACACACACACACACACACACACACACACACACACACACACACACGTGTACGCATGCCTGCACGCACGCACGCACGCACGCACGCACGCACGCACGCACGCACGCACGCACGCACGCGCGCGCACACACACCATGATGCCGCCGTCAACAGCGACAGAACCACTAGCAGTAAAAGTTATGACCAGTGGTGGCGCTACAACTGTTGTAAAAGAGACTCAGAACCACCATCATCACAACAACAATGTCAACCAGCAGAACAGCCAAAAGAACACATACAATAACAAACACCACCTCAATGCAAGAATCACCATCACCAATTTCAAGGAACAATTTTGAACGAGATATCGCAAAGAACGAGATGTTTCTAAGTAAACTGTTGACTGCACCCATCGCCGTAGGAGCCAGAGCCGAATATAAATGGTTTCATGTAATCTGCAATCATATAGGTAACTCACATACCAAAGGTGGTTGAATTCCACCAAACGGTTCTGACAGACAGACAGACAGACAGACAGACAGGCAGGCAGGCAGGCAGGCAGGCAGGCAGGCAGGCAGGCAGGCAGGCAGGCAGGCAGGCAGGCAGGCAGACAGATTGACAGGCAGGCAGGTATGCAGGAAGGAAGGCAGGTTGGCAGGCAGGTATGCAGGCAGGCAGATAGAGAGACAGGCAGGCAGGAAGACAGGCAGGCAGGCAGGCAGGCAGGCAGGCAGGCAGACAGACAGACATGCAGGCAGGCAGGCAGGCATGCAGGAAGGCGGGCAGGCAGGCAGGCAGGCAGATAGGCAGGCAGGCAGGCAGACGGACGGACGAACGGGCAGACAGGAAGGCAGGCAGGCAGGCAGGCAAGTCGGTGATATATCTTATACGTGCTTAGCTGCGGATCGTAGCTCAATAAACCGCCATTTCCTTAGTCAATTAGTTAATCACAAAATCATATTTCGTGAAATATCTAAAAACTTCTCGATTTGGCTAAAATTCTAGCACAACGATGGAAATTGCCATGTAACAAGATCTGCAGACTTAATCCAGATAAAAGAAGCTTGATCCGGATCGCATACAATAATAGATCTGTGTATATTTCGGAAGCTAAGGTCCGATTTGGGTAATATTTTAACACAGAAAAATGTGTGACCATACACTACGAAGACAGGACTTTGGGTGTGATGCGAAAAAATACGTAAAATCTGGAAAATAAACAAATCTGGAACCTGCAGCTACTGAACGTGAATCGACCTTGTTTCAACAGAGGGGATAATTATCAACGACAACCAAGCTCAAAACAATATACACACGATCATAACACGAGGGTGATGAGGAAGACTGTGAATAGATAAAAAGAAACACCAACAAGAACAGATGGTGGTGGATGTGCTGCTGCTGCTGCTGCTACTGATGATGATACATAGTAGTGCTGGTGGTGGTGATAGTAGTAGAGAGGATGACGATAACGATGATGACAGCGATGATGATGGAAACGAAAAGGTTGCTCTGGAAACAAGGAGGGATTTCGATCCGCTAAAGCCTTTTGATCGCCTGGATATGGCTCTGTCGTCAGAGGTAGTCCTAGTAGTAGCGGTCGTAGTAGTAATAGTGGGTGAGGGTGATGGTGGTCGTAATAGTAGTGCTGGTAGTGGGGGAGGTGGTGGGAAGTAGCGTTGTTGTTGTTGTTGTTGTTGTTGTTGTTGTTGTTGTTGTTGTTGGTTGCTGTGGTGGTAGTGGTGGTGGTGGTGGTGGTGGTGGTGGTGGTGGTGGTGGTGGTGGTGGTAGTGGTGCTGGTGCTGGTGGCGGTGGTGGTGTTGGCGGTGGCGGTGATGCCCACACCAAACCACATCATTTAGCATTTGACCAAAATCGCCCTTTACCATATATAATGTTTGTGTACATAATACCCTGACCTCCCCTATACCGCTGGGAATTCTTATCAGTGGCTCTGTGTAAAAACGTGAACTCATGCATCCTATCGCCCCCTATCAGATATACACACGTTTTAGAGGCAGTATTTCCGTGACTATATTGTTTAGGGCTCATTCGCTTTAATATGCACATAAACTAATTGGATTGAATTGAGTTGATCTACACATAGATCAATGACGTCAGCGTTATTGATATTGCCAATATGTCTTGGTGTTCGTGTAAGGTGGAATAGTTCGTCTAAGAGAGAATAACTACACATTAATATGCAATTTTGAATATATATATTTAGGCTTTCATTCTTGCGTCGTCAGTTCGTGATTTCTCTGTGGTTGGGACGAGAAAATGTCCGCCGCAAAGTAATATGGCGGACATTTAGCTGATACAGATTGCAAACACAAATAATTAACTCACTTCGGAAGAATGTTACTGATGGAGCTAATGACTACAGCAATGCACTGGCGCTAATATGGACTGTTTTTCCCTCTTTAATCACAAACAGGCCCCGCAGCAAGTATGCCACTTTTAAGCTGCAAGCTATAATTATTTTTCAGACACATTGAGTTTGTACTCATTCGTTAATGATTCTCTTTGTGATTGATCCGTTATGAGGATTATAGTTCTGGAATCTGCTCCGGACACACGGTTAGTTGCGGACGACTAACAAGGCAGAAAGAATTTAGAAAAATAGCCTCAAAGTCTGTTTACTTAACTTTGTGCTCGCTCGTCTACATCAATGTCAGTCAATTTAGCTTCGTGTTCGCTCGTCTACATCAATATCAGCCAGTTTAGCTTTGTACTTCCTCGACTTGATCTGATTGTGTTTGATTGCAACGAATTGAGATGGAAAATCCATGTCTAATTGGTCTCCACTATGACAAGCCGCGACAGACTAATTACTAACTTGACGTAAAGAAACAATTTCCTTCCTGTTATAAAAGAAATGATAGCGATAAAGTACACATATTACCTCATGGTAATACACGATATCACCATCCGCATCTTCAACAGCAGCAGCATGATCAACAACAACAACAACAACAACAACAACAACAACAACAACAACAGTAGCAGCAACAATAGCAGCAACAATAGCAACAACAATAACAACAGCAACAACAACAACAACAACAACAAAATCAGCATCAGCAGCAACAACAATAGCAAAAACAATAGCAACAACAACAACAACAGCAACAACAATAGCAACAACAACAACAACAACAACAACAACAACAACAACAACGGCAGCAGCAGCAACAACAACAACAAGAACAGCAGCAGCACCACCACCACCACCACTACCAGCCGCAACATCAGCATCAGCAGCAACAGCGATCACACTAGGAACATCTTGAGGTCATGATCATCATCAACGTCGCCATCAACTAGATATGTCATTGTCGTCTTCGTCATTGTTGTTGTCATGGTCGTAGACCACGTCACGCTACCACCATCGTCGTTGTCGTCACCGCCGCCGTCATCGACATCCTCCTCCTCCTCCTCTCATCTTTTTCTCTTACATGCACGCCCCCCACACTTCACGAGGCACCTCCGTCTGGAGTACTTGTCACTGGATACAGAACATGCGAAGAGAACGAATATATTGTCAAAAGCACGAAATACGTAACAGCCGAAATCCATAATATTGCAACAGTTAATGAAAGTTCATCAATGTGTAAATCAGCGAGAGCGAATAGATGTATATAGTGAATAAATTGTCAAAAACACGCAGTATGTAATAGTTAATTTACAAATCTCATTTATAGCTGGGAGCGAGAACGTCTTTAATGCAAATTATAAAATAGCTCATCGGAGTTAAGATCCTGATCGTTTCACAACTTGTATGGAGATTTAAAAATTTAAGGGCGCGTGCTCTTCTAAACCCCACCAAGAGATGACTCGAAAATCAGCTCCATTTTGATGTAGATTATTACACCCTAGTATACTCTCATGACTAGTATTGCGATTCATTCAACAATAACGGAGAAGCAATTTTAAATTGAAACATTGCAGAGGAGCAAACAAAAATCTTCATCAGTTATTGTGTCGACAGCTTCTACTAGAATGTACACCCTCAAGTTTAATCCATCGCCCTATTGCACAGTCTCGCCCTCCCGCTAACGCTCTCGTATCGAGTCCCGTGCTTGCACGCCTTTGATGTTTTTGCTATGTTCGCGAAACTTCATAAATGAGGTCAATCAACTACAGCCTAATAAAACTGCTCGGTTATTATCGTCCTACTAATATACTGTCAATCACATAGATTGCCATTTCGTGTCTCGCGAGCTCTTCACCGATATTGGCGCGAAGCTACGCCTTTATTTTTAGATTTATGGCCAGATTGCAGTAGGCAGAAATCTGATTGGCTACCTGGAACCCGGCAGCCAACATAGCGTGGGAGTATGTTAGTATGATGGTTTAATCAGGATTCATTCACAAATAACAAGGAAGTAACCGTATTAAAATTTAATGGTGGTACCCTAAAAACCCTGAAGGTGTGAATATAAATATCGGACCTGGTACACGATTATAATAATTACTCGTAGAATATCCGCCTTAACGCTTTATCAAGATTTATTCATGTATAGCGACGGGTTAACAATGGACCGTTCCGGTTTTAGCTATGCCCGGCCCATCTCTAGCTAAGCTCCACCCACACCTTGCTCGTATTAGGATCGATCGACCTCTGAACACCCTGACTATCAATTTCCAAAAAACTACACAGGAAAGCTGTTGAATAGTTTGAAACCAATTTGACTGTGTGCTGTTCTAGCCTAAGGCAAACTTAAAACTATGTCTCATACACACCCACCGCCTTTGTGGTTCTATGCTGGTACCAGACCAGCCAACATAAACCTGTGTAGAATCCGTAACGGTTGTAGCGGTCTGAACAGAGACCTGTTCAACAGCCACATCTCTGACACATTAATGTGCTCATGTGATGAATCAGCTGAGCATTTTCTCTTCTACTGTCCTCTTTATCTCACCCAAAGAGCCCAACTCCTTAACGGCCTATCCCTTACTGGCATCTCTTTCATGTCCTTAACAATTGGACTACTCCTGTATGGCGATGCAAATCTGGATCGGCAACAGAACGCTTTAATCGCAACCCTTGTGTACAGCAACACTTTCTAAACTTCTTAGGTTAAAATGTGACCTCCGGGAAGATGAAAGTATAACCCTTGCTTTGATATACGGACGTAGGAATAAAGCTGAAAGACAACACCGATGGTGGGTACACACGCTTCTTCACCATCGAAAGACATCTGGCTTATATTATCATTTAGTCAAAGAGTTTGAACTGGACGAAGAAAAATCCAAAGATTATTTGCGTCTGACCAAGGAACAATTCCACCAAGTTCTGACAAACGTTGAACCTCTTCTAACAAAATGTACTTGGAACGGAAAATCTGCCCTAAAACAGCAGTTGTTAATATGTATAAGGTAATACTGCTTAAAAAGAAATGTCTGAAGTTTGAAAGTAGTTAAATTTGCAGATGTTTTGAGTTGGAGGGACAATTTACTCCATTCAGCAGCGGCCGAAAAAGAAAATGTTTTGTGCCGAGCATCTTAATCGGATTGCGCACGCAGACAGGTAAATCGGATGACGCATGCGGACAGGTAAATCGGATGACGCATGCGGATAAGTAAATCGGATGCGTCATCCGATTTACCTGTCCACATGCGGACAAATGGAAAGGGAACAGTCTTCCCGGATGGGACTTTAAATTGAGGTCCCGTCATACAGTGCCCATCACTGTGTGAACGTGAGCTAGGGTTAGGTAGGCAAGAAATTTCGGCGTAATCAAAGGAAACCGGATGCTGAATGGATTCGTCCTCGGATGGAACCACGCAACATACGGATTACAAAACAAAATTGCTAGAATTAGAATCTTTCGGACTTTTCGATGGGACTATGGAGGGATGCAGCCCGGATGACTGATCGAGTTCGTCCTCGGACGGACACAGTCACCATACGGGCTACCTAATCAAAATCAAACAAGTGCGTGCTGGTGCCTGCTCGGATGATGGCCAGAAGAGCAAATGGGTCCCAGGACCCGAAAGACCCCACACCCCAACCTCCCCCCCCCCCACCCCCCCAAAGGGGCCGGGAGGTCTCTGACCTAAAGCCCCCCCCCCTCCCCTTCCCCTTGGGTACATCAGGTCATAAGACCGTACGCACCTACTCACCCCCCTTACTTTAACAATCGGCGCCTTAACATGAGTGCGACACGGTTAAAGAAGTCACGGGGACTCGCAAATCCTGTCATTGTTGATGGAGATAGCATCAACTTTCAGTAAAAATGTTTTCGAAATGCGCTGCTGATTCCCGTCGTCGCAAGGTAATAGCGGCTGAATACTTTGAAATCATTTATTTAACTGAACGTAGTTTCTTCCACTGCCAACAACTCAAATAGTTTTCAATGACAATAACAGCGGATTTTCTTCCGCTGAATATGGAAGAATTAACAATTCAGCGTCACAAAGTTGATACAATCGCTGATAATAGTCAGATTTTGCGTATAATAAATTTGTCTTAGTATTATCTACTTGCCAGTGTTGATTTGTTTTATCTAGCGAGGATAAGTGAGTCCGCGCATGTGTTTTTTGAATTTGTGAATGCATAATTAAGGGAAGTTTGTGACTGATTGCAAATTAGCAAACGGATAAATGAAATCCCTGCCTTAGCATGAGTGTAAATAAAGTGAGTTGGTAATACATCGCTATTAGAGCCAGCTGCGACTGTGATCACAAGGTGGTTTCTTGATAGAAATCTCCAAATGTATGAAATACAGACAAATCTGTCTATAGTGGGCACTTGTTTTGGGACACAAGCTGGTAATTCTTTGAGACGTGTGGCCGTAAGACCGCACGCTCCAAAGAATCACAATTTTATAACCACAACAAGCTATTTACTATGGTAAATGACATGTATTAAGAGACCTTCCTGTTAGTAATCACTATTGGGTATGGGCCAAAAGGTGCCCGCCAAAGACAGGATTTGCTGTTGGGCTCAGTGTTAATGTCTGGGATCGGTTTATACACGATCCCGATTCCATGCCAGAACCAGAATATAGCAAAATTTATGTTGAAAAAAATTGCAATCTGGAATATTTTGAACCTATTTCGCATGTAACTACTTGCTGTTTAAGGCAGCAACAGCATCCAGTTCTGTTATAGGCAGCAACCGCTTCCAGTCCTGTTATAGGCAGCAACAACTTCCAGTTCTGTTATATGCAGCAACAGCCTCCAGTCCTGTTATAGGCAGCAACAGCTTCCAGTCCTGGTATAGGCAGCAACAGCTTCTAGTTCTGTTATAGGCAGCAATAGCTTCCAGTTCTGTTATGGGCAGCAACAGCTTCCAGTCCTGTTATAGGCAGCAACGCCCTCCGGTCTTGTTATAGGCAGCAACAGCTTCCAGTCCTGTTATAGGCAGCAACAGTTTCCAGTCCTGTTATAGGCAGCAACGCCGTCCAGTCTTGTTATAGGCAACAACAGCTTCCAGTTCTGTTATAGGCAGCAACAGTTTCCAGTCCTGTTATAGGCAGCAACAGCTTCCAGTTATGTTATAGGCAGCAACGGCCTCCGGTCTTGTTATAGGCAGCAACAGCTTCCAGTCCTGTTATAGGCAGCAACAGCTTCCAGTTCTGTTATAGGCAGCAACAGCCTCCGGTCTTGTTATAGGCAGCAACAGCTTCCATTCCTGTTATAGTCAGCAACAGTTTCCAGTCCTGTTATAGGCAGCAACAGCTTCCAGTCCTGTTATAGGCAGCAACAGCCTCCAGTTCTGGTATATGCAACAACGGCGTCCAATCCTGTTATAGGCAGCAATAGCTTCCAGTTCTGTTATAGGCAGCAACAGCCTCCAGTCTGTTATAGGCAGCCACAGCCTCCAGTTCTGTTATAGGCAGAATCAGCTTCCAGTCCTGTTATAGGCAGCAATGCCGTCCACTCTTGTTATAGGCAACAACAGCTTCCAGTTCTGTTATAGCCAGCAACAGTTTTCAGTCCCGTTATACACAGCCACAAGTTCCAGTCCTGCTATAGGCAGCAACAGCGTCCAGTCCTGTTACAGCTCCACACAATTCAGACATTCGCGCATTATAAATAAATATATGCATCATATATCTCGTTGAAACGGTTAGAAACTAGAAAATCGTCTTTGGAGGATCTCGTCTCTAACACGTCGGCCTGCAAGGTTCAAAGGATTACTTAGTGTTACAGAGTAAAAAAATGGCCCATACCATTCGTATGAACAAAACGTCTGCACTAGCCAATACAACAGATTCTGATCGTCTGAGCGGGTGGGTGAAAGGACAAACAAAAGCTCCCTGTAGATGTCTGAAAATACTGGTTTATGTGTAGTCACGGTAAAATGATTTTCCAAAGGCCTCGCCAGCTTTTCGAAAATGTACGGGATTGGGAAATTAGCCCTGCCGGAAAATAAGAGAACTTTGTGCGATAACTTGTACTGGCAAATTTAAAAGTCAATTTTTGGGTATGAATCGATGGATCCAGTTTTAACTATGCCCCGCCCCTCTCTAACTAAGCTCGACCCACTCTTCGCTTGTGTTGGGATTGATTGACCTCTGAACCCTCAGAATTCATGTAAGCTATTGAATATTTTGAAACTAATTTGATTTTCGTTTGTAGATGCCTATGGCAGCAAAAGCACCCAATCAAATGAGTTTCAAATATTCACCAGAATGTTTATTAAATGACAAAGACATTCAATTCGTACTACTTGACGGACTATTAAACATTTATGACGGACTATTTCTATCAACTATGATTGTGGATTGTGACACTGGATATGTGACGTAGTGATTATTACGTCCATAACTGACTGAAACAGTGGATTCCTCTTTTCTTGGTTCACTGTCAGCTTCAGCAGTACTTTCTTCCTTGTGCAGCTTCAACAGTACTTTCTTCATTGTGCAGCTTCAGCAGTACTTTCTTCATTGTGCAGCTTCAACAGTACTTTCTTCATTGTGCAGCTTCAACAGTACTTTCTTCCTTGTGCAGCTCTGGATACAGATTCATCATATGTAGCAGCTGATGTGTTGTCAGTATGCCAATATCTTTTAGATGGTCTGTGTTTAATATCGGTTAAACATAATTGATATCGCTGCATAAAGCGCACGTATCATGCATTAGCATTGTTTCTTCAAAACACAGGTGGTTGTTACATACAGCTTTGAATGTATAGATTTTATTTTATCCAATTATTTGCATGTCTGCTCGTAGCATGTTCTAGTGTAGAGAGAAACAACTCTAAGCTTAATTAAAAAATATTCGACACACTACTTATTATATTCTACAAGTTTTTTCGCATTTCGCACTTTACATTAAGAGATTTAAAACATGTTTCCCCAGTTGAGAATTTGTGAGAATTTATTGGGTGCATTAGCTTTACGTTTTCCATATGATTTGATGTTTCTAACATTGAGACATAACGAGACATTAGGCCTAAACGTGGTACTATTAATTTGCGTCATGGATTCACGTCATCACGTAATCATTCCTCCGAATAAATGTTATTATACTAGTTCCACGTTTATTGCATACATACAGTATTATTGGATTTTTGAGTCGGCGAGATGAAGCATGCCGACTTAGCCATACACGGTTTGACAGTTCTGCGAGCGGGCGGATGCTCCAGGGTGAGTCGTTTGCATATATATATATATATATATATATATATATATATATATATATATATATATATATATATATATATATATATATATATATATATATATATATATATATATATATATATATATAAGGCTTTATATAAGAGGTATTTTCTATGGAATATAGTCACACGAACCCCGCTATTATATATCTTCCTGTTTGTTCCCTACACGAGGCTTAAATTGCAATAATAGCTGACAGCGACACGGGGGTACTTATGTAAAATATGGATCTCTTTGCGAAAGAACACATTAATAATCAACCTGCTTTTGGTGATGTATCCGAATCGTGAGGGATTGCACTTTTCCCAATCTCTGTACGTCACAAGCACGCAGTCATGTTGTGGCTGAAGTGTGAGAGACTGCATGGTGTGGCTGAAGCGTGAGAGACTGCACGTTTCCCAATCTCTGCACATGACAAGCGCGCAGTAATGGTGTGTTTATATTCGTGAATTCCTTTCACTACATTTATCATCCAACACTGCAATATTCATCCATCGCCTAGAGCCTCCCGTTTCTGCCAGTGTGTAGCTTCAAACAACTACTCATAATTATATTTGCCCATGTTGGGATCTATCGATCTCTGCGCTCTCTGAATCTCAATTTCATGAAAACTATACCTGTAAGCTGTTGACTATTTTGAAACCAATTTGATTTGGTGCTGTTGCTGCCTATGACCCAGTCAAATTAGTTTCAGAATATTCAACAGATTGACTGACCAACAGACCAACAGACCGACCGACCGACTGACTGACCGACCGACCGACCGACCGACTGACATACAGATGGACAGATAGACAGATAGGCAGACAAGCAGACAGGCAGACAGGCAGACAGACAAATATAAAGACAGACAGACAGACAGACAGACAGACAGACAGACAGACAGACAGACAGACAGACAGACAGACAGACAGACAGACAGACAGACAGACAGACAGACAGACAGACAGACAGACAGACAGACAGACAGACAGACAGACAGACAGACAGACAGACAGACAGACAGACAGACAGACAGACAGACAGACAGACAGACAGACAGACAGACAGACAGACAGACAGACAGACAGACAGACAGACAGACAGACAGACAGACAGACAGACAGACAGACAGACAGACAGACAGACAGACAGACAGACAGACAGACAGACAGACAGATAAACAGACAGACAGACAGACAGACAGACAGACAGACGGACGGACGGACGGACGGACGGACGGACGGACGGACGGACGGACGGACGGACGGACGGACAGACGGACAGACGGACAGACGGACAGACGGACAGCCGGACAGACGGACAGACAGACAGACAGGCAGGCAGGCAGGCAGGCAGGCAGGCAGGCAGGCAGGCAGGCAGGCAGGCAGGCAGGCAGGCAGACAGACAGATGGCTTAACCGAACCCACCAATATATTGGCAAAAATTATAATTTTCGCCAATAACAACTAGAATAACATTATAGAGAGTTGTTATCAAAATTGTTATCGATTGCACACAACAGCTTATCATAAACCTTTCACATGAGCGAACACGAATATGTAACAGTAAAATCTCTACCATGGTCGCGAGCAATGCTCAACAGGTATTGTAAGATAAAGTAGTATTTACAACTAACCAATAATGACATTACATCAGTAAAAGATTCATGATCATTTTCTTATCAACGAATAAGTTATCAGTGGAACACACCTGTACAATGCCTTGAGGAAACTAACTGGCACTAACTAGACCAACACATCTGCCTGGCCATCACAACACCAATCTGGCTACACACCGCTGAAGAAATTATGTATATTTAATCTGTACTAAATCTTTTTATCTAAAGGCAAAAATTTGGAAATTAACATCAATTTTGAACTATATCAGGTTTAGATTTATTAAACAGTTCTTGAGACTAAGGCGCTAACTCTAAGAATTTATATGTGCAGATAGTCTTATGCTTACAGCTTCGAACAACTTTCTATGTGGAAAGTAGGGCTGTGCATTGGAAACGAAATCATTAAACGTTTAAACGTTCGTTTATTAAACGTTTAAACGTTTAAACGTATTTCAGCCTTTTAAGTAGGTAACAGAATTTGGGGGGAAATATCTTAGTACCCTTTTCAAGTAAGTGTTGAATATTAAAGACTTTATTTATTAAATCAGTACACGAACATTTTATGTATGATATATATAAAACAATATAGTCTAAGAAGATATTTTCTAAAATACCAAATATGCCATTAACTCTTTGAACCCGTAAGGACAAAACACCAAAATTCTTTACCATTTAATAATTATTCTGTTAAATATTTTGAAACTAATTTAACTGGAAGCTGGTGCTGCCTATGGCAACAGCAGGTTCCAGTCAAATTACTTTCAAAATATTCAACAGTTTACCTGTATAGTTACCATAACAATTAAATTAGAATATTTCAATACATCTCTTTGTTCATGGTTAGAAATATTAACATATTGACATTTTCTGGGGACAATGAGCTGCGTTTCTTATTCACTATATGGATCTAATTGTTGGTTGTGTTTTTTCAACTGGTTTTGTAGTCACATGCGAATGTTTTAGTTTTAGATGGTTTAGCATTGTGCCGGTAGATCCTGAATATGACAGCATAGCTTCACATAGTTTACACTTCACTTTATTTTGCTCAACTTTCTCGAAATTATTCCACACTTCACTCTTAGCTTTACCCATTATTGAAACGAAACTGATAACATCTAAGACATTAATGAAAAACACAACTGAATGCAGAATGTATATAGCACGTGCCAAGCCCCTCCCATACGCGATTCGAGGGCCAGCCAATTGCGATTGCTGTACGCGGTATTACACATCCGTGGAAATGTTGTTTTTAAAAGACGCGATTCTTCATGCAGAACAAACGACTAGGCCTAAGAAAAACAGTTAATTATACTTTACCATATCCTGTCTAATTAAATCAATAGATTATCAGATGTTTACGCTTGGCAATAATTATTAAGTCAACAATAAACATTCTTGCTTACACTTACACACGCTCAAGCCAAGCTTTCTCAAAACTTTGAAACAAATTTGAATAAAAGTTGTAACTGACGGTTTTGAAAATAATTTGACTGAATGACGTTGCTGCTTTAGAAATTTAGACAACAGCTTCCAGTCAAATTATTTCTAAAATGTTATTTGAATATGGATTACTGCGCTCGATAATTGATTATATCTGGCAAAGACTTTAGCGATCTAGCGATCAGGAATCTCAAAATTACGCACACGGAAAATGCTATTTTTAATTTTTTTATTTTCGTTTAAACGTTTATCATTTTGGTAAACGTTTACCAGATTGTTAAACGTTTAAACGTTTAAACGTTTAAACGTGCCTAGCCCTAGTGGAAAGCACATTTAAATTATTCAGCCATCTTCATTCAAAGGGCAATGGAAATCCTCAATACGAATTATATCAAATACACTAGATAACTTTAACACAATACTATGTATATATCCAATAATATAAAATCCACATTATGATACAGAATATGCACCGGTATGAGGTCGGTGGGGCGGGGCGGGGCGGGCGGGGTGTGGTGTGGTGTGGTGTGGTGTGGTGTGGTGTGGTGTGGTGTGGTGTGGTGTGGTGTGGTGGGGTGTGTGTGTGTGTATGTGTGTGCGCGCGCTATGCAATCTATGAAAAATGTTATGCAAGTTATAGCAAATTAGTCAATTTAACATATAATTCGCATACGTTTTAAACATTAAGATTCCCAGTTCCGAAAAGCCATTCATGAATATGACCAATGCCTTTATATCATTACTGCGATACAGTCTGTCATATTTCCGTCCTGGAAATAGTCCTTATTTAGAAAATAACAACTATTTCACAATTCAATATATATGGGTATGTTTGTTTAAACACGAAATAATTATGAAAAAAGAAAATAACCTATTATTCTAACATAATCATGTCTAAATACAATTTTGCAGACCCGAGTTTTGTCTACACATTACAACATCATATGCCATAGAATATGCATAATTCATTCAAAATATATAATCAATAATATTCTGTAACATATTTACCCCCAAACATAGTAAAAATCATCATGGATGACACTCAAAATTACACGATTTAAACCATTCGACTCCCCAATAACTGGACAAGATAGCAAGCTAAATCCAAGCTCGACAAAGAAAAGGGAGATCACTCGCCATGGTTATGACCGCCGGTGCTCATAGCCCATCACTAAGAGGGTTAATGGCCTGACGATTTCTATCCTGTCAGAAACAATAAAAATAAACATTTTGACATTTCTGATCAGAAACTTCAACAGGTTACGGTTACTACATGCACCACTACCATCTTGTTTATGTGGATCCAAGTCACAGGCTCTAAAATATCTGCGGCTATATACACTTCGAACTATTGTATCACATAACTAATAAAATAATGCATGTAATAATAATAATAATAATAATAATAATAATAATAATAATAATAATAGAGTTTAAAAGCATTAAGAGATTTTATAAGAATTTTAGCACATAGGAAGCATTATATATGAATAGCCATTTAATAATTCAAATCCAGCCAAGCACGCAGGAGAAGCTCTCTACGTGAAGAATTGTGGTACATAGACGGAAACTTATCACTATTTACGGTATGCGTTGTTATTTCTATAGCTGCCGTTAGGACATACAAGTATTATAAAATGCCAAGGCATCAGTTGGAGTGAGATGTGGTGGGGATGGTTGGTGGTGGGTTGATATTGAGCACAGATGACCCCTCCATGCCCACACACGCACGCACGCACGCACGCACGCACGCACGCACGCACGCACACATATGTATATATATAGTAGCAGACTCTGCCATAGAACGGAAAGCCATATTCAAAACAAATTCACCAAACATTGAATTGAACACAGAACCTATGGATGAAACACCTACATTAAGCATCTTCTACTAGTAAATCATTAACAGAGTCACACATGATAGAATACAGGGAATTAGCTTATTTATTTGGTATCCAGGATTAACTGCTAAATCTAATGGCCACAGGAAAGCGACACAATCATGAATTACTAAACTAATGCAGCAGCTGGCTGGGATGATAAACCATCGTGCGATCCTGCAAATAAGGGTAGTGGGGCGGTGGTGGTGGTGGTGGTGGTGGTGGTTGGTACATATCATCGTGAGATTAACATTTCCGGCATCCTATTACTTTGCAAAGAGTGTGTGAGACATATATCGGACACATAAAATCCAGTGCATATAGTCTTTCATTAACTTTCTTTAAATATACCGTCTTTCTTCTAACTGCTTTCTCTCCCTCCCTCCCTCCCCTCCTTCCTTCCCTCCCTCCTCTCTCTCTCCCTTCCTTTTTTCTTCCATGCCTCCCTCCCTCCCTCTACCTCCCTCTCTATCTCAGACGATCTGGAGGTGTTTACAATTTCTGGTGGGAAGACAACGCGTATCCAAAGGAGAGCAGTTAGAAGAAGATATATTTAAAGAAAGTAATGAAAGACTATATGTACTGGATCATATTCGTCAGATATATGTCTCACACAGTCTTTGCAACAAAAAAGGACGCCAGAAATGTTAATCGCACTATGTCGTCCAGCTAATCCATTGATGCCAATGAGTTTCTTTACCAGAACCACGATACCTGCTCATCAATAGCATGGGTTGATGATCCGCAACAACCACATCAATTTCCGCTGGATTTAGCTGATGCACTGCACGTGTAATCATACCCATTGCATGAAATATCATGCACGTTGAGTGGCAATTCTCATGGAACATGATGTAAACAGCACAGCAACGATTCTGTGTTGATATGGTATTCATTTACATAGCAGCATGCATTTATGGGATATGACAAATTCGGATTGTGTTCACAGGTAGCTGACAGCTACGCTTCAACTTGGCATAGCCACCATCCAGCTCAACACCCCAACCATTCAGCCTAATACACTCACCATCCAGCGCCCCAGCCCAATCATTCAGCCGAATGCACTCACAATCCAGCTCAACACCTCCACCAAACAGCTTAACGCAGTCAACATCCAGCTGAACGGCATTGCCACTCGGCCTAATACACTCACCATCCAGCTCCACACCCCAACCATTCAGCCTAATACACTCACCATCCGGCTCCACACCCCAACCATTCAGCCTAATACACTCACCATCCAGCTCACACCTCCACTATTCAGCCTAATACACTCACCATCCAGCTCACACCTCCACCATTCAGCCTAATACACTCACCATCCAGCTCACACCTCCACCATTGAGCCTAATACACTCACCATCCAACTCACACCTCCACCATTCAGCCTAATACACTCACCATCCGGCTCAACACCTCCACCATGCAGCTTATCGCAGTCACCATCCTGCTCCACACCCCAACCATTCAGCCTAATACACTCACCATCCAGCTCCACACCCCAACCATTCAGCTTAATACTCTCACCATCCAGCTCACACCTCCACCATTCAGCCTAATACACTCACCATCCGGCTCAACACCTCAACCATTCAGCCTAATACACTCACCGTCCAGCTCCACACCCAACCATTCAGCCTAATACACTCACCATCCAGCTCACACCTCCACCATTCAGCCTAATACACTCACCATCCAGCTCACACCTCCACCATTCAGCCTAATACACTCACCATCCGGCTCAACACCTCAACCATTCAGCCTAATACACTCACCATCCAGCTCCACACCCCCAACTATTCAGCCTAATACACTCACCATCCAGCTCCACACCCCAACCATTCAGCCTAATACACTCACCATCCAGCTCCACACCCAACCATCCAGCCTAATACACTCACCATCCAGCTCACACCTCCACCATTCAGCCTAATACACTCACCATCCGGCTCAACACCTCAACCATTCAGCCTAATACACTCACCATCCAGCCCACACCTCCACCATTCAGCCTAATACACTCACCATCCAGCTCACACCTCCACCATTCAGCCTAATACACTCACCATCCGGCTCAATAGCCCAACCATTCAGACTAATACACTCACCATCCAGCTCACACCTCCACCATTCAGCCTAATACACTCACCATCCAGCTCACACCTCCACCATTCAGCTTAATACACTCACCATCCGGCTCAACACCTCAACCATTCAGCCTAATACACTCACCATCCAGCTCACACCTCCACCATTCAGCCTATTACACTCACCATCCGGCTCAACACCACCACCATTCAGCTTATCGCAGTCACCATCCGGCTCAACACCTCAACCATTCAGCCTAATACACTCATAATCCAGCTCCACACCCCAACCATTCAGCTTAATACTCTCACCATCCAGCTCACACCTCCACCATTCAGCCTAATACACTCACCATCCGGCTCAATAGCCCAACCATTCAGACTAATACACTCACCATCCAGCTCACACCTCCACCATTCAGCCTAATACACTCACCATCCAGCTCACACCTCCACCATTCAGCTTAATACACTCACCATCCGGCTCAACACCTCAACCATTCAGCCTAATACACTCACCATCCAGCTCACACCTCCACCATTCAGCCTAATACACTCACCATCCGGCTCAACACCACCACCATTCAGCTTATCGCAGTCACCATCCGGCTCAACACCTCAACCATTCAGCCTAATACACTCATAATCCAGCTCCACACCCCAACCATTCAGCTTAATACTCTCACCATCCAGCTCACACCTCCACCATTCAGCCTAATACACTCACCATCCGGCTCAACACCTCAACCATTCCGCCTAATACACTAACCATCCTGCTCAACACGCCAACCATTCAGCCTAATACACTCACCATCCAGCTCCACACCCCAACCATTCAGCCTAATACACTCACCATCCAGCTCCAAACCCCAACCATTCCGCTTAATACTCTCACCATCCAGCTCACACCTCCACCATTCAGCCTAATACACTCACCATCCGGCTCAACACCTCAACCATTCAGCCTAATACACTCACCATCCAGCTCACACCTCCACCATTCAGCCTAATACACTCACCATCCGGCTCAACACCACCACCATTCAGCTTATCGCAGTCACCATCCGGCTCAACACCTCAACCATTCAGCCTAATACACTCACAATCCAGCTCCACACCCCAACCATTCAGCTTAATACTCTCACCATCCAGCTCCACACCCCAATCATTCAGCCTAATACTGTCACCATCCAGCTCAACATCCCAATCATTCAGCCTAATACACTCATAATCCAGCTCCACACCCCAACCATTCAGTCTAATACACTCACCATCCAGCTCACACTTCCACCATTCAGCCTAATACACTCACCATCCAGCTCACACCTCCACCATTCAGCCTAATACACTCACCATCCAGCTCACACCTCCACCATTCAGCCTAATACACTCACCATCTGGCTCAACACCTCCACCATGCAGCCTATCGCAGTCACCATCCTGCTCCACACCCCAACCATTCAGCCTAATACACTCACCATCCAGCTCCAAACCCCAACAATTCAGCTTAATACTCTCACCATCCAGCTCACACCTCCACCATTCAGCCTAAAACACTCACCATCCGGCTCAACACCTCAACCATTCAGCCTAATACACTCACCATCCAGCTCACACCTCCACCATTCAGCCTAATACACTCACCATCCGGCTCAACACCACCACCATTCAGCTTATCGCAGTCACCATCCGGCTCAACACCTCAACCATTCAGCCTAATACACTCACCATCCAGCTCCACACCCCAACCATTCAGCTTAATACTCTCACCATCCAGCTCCACACCCCAATCATTCAGCCTAATACTGTCACCATCCAGCTCAACATCCCAATCATTCAGCCTAATACACTCATAATCCAGCTCCACACCCCAACCATTCAGCCTAATACTCTCACCATCCAGCTCCACACCCCAATCATTCAGCCTAATACTGTCACCATCCGGCTCAACAACCCAATCATTCAGCCTAATACACTCATAATCCAGCTCCACACCCCAACCATTCAGCTTAATACTCTCACCATCCAGCTCACACATCCACCATTCAGCCTAATACACGCACCATCCAGTTCCATGCCTCAACCATGCGGCTTAAGGCAGTCACCATCCAGCTCAACGCCATTGCTACTCAGCCTAGCACATTCACCATCCATGCCAAACCCATGCCAACACCTCTACCATCTAACCTAATACACTCACCATCCAGCTCAACACATGCACCATCTAGCTTAATGTAGTCACCATTCAGCTCAACACCTCCGCAATCCAGGCCAACATCTACACCATTCAACTTAACACATCATCCAGCTAGTCACACTCACCATTGTAAGTTAGATAAGGTGACGCATTAATTGATTAATGTGAACTTTGTAAGAAGAAAGTGGTCAGACTCAAGGTGAAGTCTCATTATTCAAGGTCGATGTCGGGCTCCAGTTGACTTATCTAAACTTATTGAAATGAAAGCACAATACACGTAATCTAGGTTGATCAGATATATCTGTAAAGGAAAGCAAATACTTGCATCAAGTTTAAAGCTAATCTTCTCAGTAGTTATTTGTGAATTCTAAGATGTCGAATTTTGAAATTCATTGACTCGAAAAATATGTTTATTGAATTTGAAATAGAACCAAAATTATAATTGATGTGTCGAATCATTATTTATAGGGACAAATCATTATTTATAGGGAAGGATTTTCAAAGTTTGATTTCAATTTTCTATCTGGACAGGTCAATCAAAATCTTATTAAGATCCCGGAAAATATCACACTACGTCTTTAGCTTATTGGACATGGTGATTACATATGTTAAGCTTTATGATAAGGATTGGCGAATGAATTCAAGTTATCAAACTCATAACTTATGATTGATTGTGCATTAAATGTGGCATTTTATCACTTTGACATTTGACCTCAAACTATATATCTATGACTGATTTGAACAAGTTGAGGTAAACTAATGTTAATCATGAGGTCAAATGTCAAAGTGATAAAATGCCACATTTAATGCACAATCAATCATAAGTTCTGGTATTATTATTATTATTATTATTATTATTATTATTATTATTATTACTATTATTATTATATTTGGTGACAAACTAGAATGTTTGGTACTTAGATCAGTGTGTATATGACGTCAAAAAAATAATTAAATACTAACTGATCCGCATATTGCTTGCTAGTTTGTGTAACAATAACTGATCGGTATATTGCTTGCTAGTTTCAGTAACAATAACGGATCCGCATATTGCTTGCTAGTTTCAGTAAAACTAACTGATCCGTATATTGCTTGCTAGTTTCAGTAACACTAACTGATAAGCATATTGCTTGCTAGTTTGAGTGATATTAGTGTTGTAGTTTAACTTACAAATGCAATTCACTCTGATTGGAGACTGATATCCGTATCAGTCACAGGATTTCAACAAACTGTGATATTGTGTATTTTATAGTATAATAGACATTAATTTCTGCGAACGAGATGGCGCGACGTTATGACGTTAGGGGTTGGTTATGACTCACAAGTTGTGGAATTTCAGACATAATTTGAATGGCCATCCCCATTCTTACATCTTCATACCAATTGTGTGCTGCTCTTCGGAAAAATCGGTGTCCATTATAGCCATGCCATCTTAACAGAACTTCGTCTTCTGACTGCAATCTTCATACAGCATCTCGTAACTGATCATTTCTGATACTACCCTACGTATTTCCACTAAAAGTTATTACGGCATATATCAGTTACTCGTCCTCGATCTATGATACGCACGCACGCACGCACGCACCCACTCACTCACGCACGCACACACGCACGCACGCACGCACGCACGCACGCACGCACGCACGCACGCACGCACGCACGCACGCACGCACGCACGCACGCACGCACGATTATATAAACGTAATTCACAATGCAGGAAACCACTAATTCCAAGATGACCTTCAGATTCTGAGCTATGTGAGTGACATGGCGCCTCCACCCACGGTTCACGGGTGATATGGCGCATCGACCCACGGTTCACGGGTGATATGGCGCCTCCACCCACGGTTCACGAGTGACATGGCTCTTCCACCCACGGTTTACAAGTGACATGGCGCCTCGACCCACGGTTCACGAATGAAATGGCGCCGCCACACACGGTTCACGAGTGACATGGCTACTCCAACCATGGTTCAGTAGTGACATGGCGCCTCCACCCATGGTCCACCAATGACATGGCGCCTCCACCCACGGTTCACGAGTGACATAGCGCCTCGACTCACAGTTCACGAGTGACATGGCGAAGCCACACACAGTTCACGAGTGACATGGCTACTCCAACCACGGTTCAGTAGTGACATGGCGCCTCCACCCACGGGTTCACAAGTGACATGGCGCTTCCACCCCATGGTTCAGGTGTGATATTGCGTCGCCATCCCATGGTTCAGAAGTGACATGGTGCCTCCACCCACGGTTCACGAGTGATATGGCGTCTCCACCCCATGGTTCAGGAGTGACATGGCGCCTCCACCCACGGTTCACGAGTGATATGGCGTCTCCACCCCATGGTTCACGAGTGACATGGTGCCTCCCACCCACAGTTCAGAAGTGCTATGGAAGCTCCACACACGGTTCATGAGTGATATGGCGTCTCCTTTCCACAGTTCAAGAGGCTAAGTTCTTCAATTGCTAATGATCGTCTTGAAGGCGGGCGGTGACAGGGAGAGGTATGTCTTGAAAGTGCTCGCTCAAGTATAATATCCTACCCATGCTATTTGACTTTGTAATTGTTTGTTTGACATGCGACGCGGTCAGAAAACAACATACGTTGAAGATCACGGATTCTCAGTTGATTACAACTATGATATGAGTACTGCTCATTCTAGTAAGAGCCAGCAGGCATGAATTGCGTAAAGTGTTGATATCATTTCGGTAATTGGCCATGCATTCAGAGTATGCCATACAACGTATACATAATCAGGTGATTGCAGCTCATTGCTAACTGTTCAAATGCATACGTGCGTGTTATTCATTGAAACATGTAATATGCAATGCTTTTCATGTGTGAAAATCCTCATTCGTCATCATTGTTAATCTCGTGTTATGTTACAGCATCCAGTTTCGCACAGCCACACGTCAGCTCAGTGCAGTCACACACCAGCTTAGCACATCTACTCTCCAGCTTAGCACATCCACTTGCCAGCTTAGTACAGTCACTGGCCAGCGCAGCCCAGCCACTCGCCAGCTCAGCGCGGCAACACACCATTTTAATACAGCCACTGGCAGGCTTAGCAAAACCACTCGCCCGCTTAGCACATCTACTCTCCAGCTTAACACAACCACCCGCCATCTCAGCACTGCCAATCACCAGCTTAACACAAATATTCGCCAGCCTAGCACATCCACTTGCCAGCTTAGCGGAGCCACTCGCCAGCTTAGTGCAACCATCGTCCAGCTCTGTGCAGTCGCATGTAGCTCGCGGGGGTACGCGTTGGTCCGCCATATCGCTCCACTCCACCGTACTGCATATACAGGATGCACGGGAGGGTTAGTTAGCTGTGGTTCTCGTGGTTGTGGATCCCGTAGCACGTCTCCAGAGGGTACAAAGACCGACTTCTAGAGCTGGTGGAATGTTCCAGTGTGGCCGTGCGACCATTGCCACCGAGATTAAACCTCACGGCCTCGTCCCAACCGTTGGTGTCACCAGTATGACGGTCCATTACCGATTTGGAAGTCTTGACAAGATGGTATAATTAAACAGTCACAAAATTCACTATGCAAACAATATCACTCGTTTGACAGTAATGAGCAAATAATACAGTACATGGGGCTCTCCGGTGTTCTTTCTACGTGGTTTCGCCGAAGGTACCACACAGATCCTTGAATCCGCAGAGGTATCCCCGTGAAGGAGCGTCGCAACGAGGCTACTTGGTAGTTTAATATAAACTAATTACACGCCTAACACACACAAAATATTGTTGTTGCGAGAGGAAAGTGCCTCGCACGGGCCTCCATCACAGGAAAATGCCTTCAACGCCGAAGCGGAGGAAAAGAGCTGGCAAAAAGGGCCACTCTTTTATTCAAACAGAAAATGCTAAGTGCTGAACAATCCTAGTGAAGCCATAACTAATGTGATACACACTAGTTTACGTGAAGACTGGACGAATGATTCACAGGTCACCGTCTTATGTAGGTCCAAAGTTACTGTATTGGTAGGTTCCGCTTTATTTATGAGGGCCTTCTGCTACATTCTAACCTACCATTTAGTTATTAGATACGAGTACAAGCTTTGACCGCAAGTGGCAGGGATTCCTATCTAACTTTAGACACATTCATCTAACAGGTGAAGATGCTCAGCTTCCCGTAGGTCGCTCTGCATAGCATCTACCTCCGAAAGATAGCGTGCATACATGTTACGGAGCAATGGCTCCTAAATCAAATAACTATCACCATTGTCCCGCAACCACATATAACATCACTATGACAAGTTTACAGTTCACCGAAGCAATTTTAGAAAGTGCTATGTCGTTTATGCTGGGGATGAAGAGACGGATATCCACCACTAATATCGTTCCCGTGAGGGTGTGGTGGGTTCTAAGACCTCACCCAGACACTACAACGAATCGGATGGAGATTCGCATCTCATCCATCACCGCGTGTGCTAATGGAGCTAACATTTTACCTGTCCTTAGGGTTAGGTTTCCAGAATGCCCAGAGATGCACTGCAGGCCGGTATCACATACTATTATTTCTTTTCGCAGTGCTTCCTACATTGGCGGCGGAGTCTAACTACCTAGTATCCGAAGATACAGGTGGAGATGTGTGCAAATCGGCACTTTAGTTATCACCGCTCTGAAACCTCCGATGGCTCCCCAGACTCGGATCCTGCTAACGCGTCGTAATTGGCCAATTTTACACAACCTAGCCGGTGCGTGGTGTTACAATATCCACTACAGCCGGAAAACAGGTGTACACTATGCGTCTCACGTGGAGAAATTGTCCCTAACCACTTTAAACCTATCATCTTGAGCTAAAATAGCCAGGTATAGTCGGTGACATGTCAGGCTCAAGTAATTAGAGCATGATCAGCGACCTCTTGATGCTGGGGGAAATATAGTGGTGTGAATATAATGTTGCTGTATAGTATTTCCTAGCGTACTGCGTCCTAGAGTTTTTATGAATAAACAAAACATATTAACTAGGATGGCTACTTGCCATATACACAACTAACTTATCTAGTGCTAGCGATATATCACAGGTCATAGGACCCTACAGTGCTGTTAGTTGAGAGCACCCACAGAAAATAAAGATAATAATCACAGTGTAAACAGAAAGTATAGAATTGCGGTCGGTATGGCCGGGAAGGTACCTATTAGTCATCAGTACCATTTGCGGAAATAATGAAACGTACAATAGTATAGCTACTTGAATACCTATTAGTCATTGGTACAGTAAGAGGTCATAAGTCACTGAAATTGAGGCGCTAACATTAAATAGCGTGAGATGGCACGATCTTGTTTGCACAGGCAGATTTCCACAAGCAGATTTCCGCAGGCAGACCACTGATGCGCCACACTCTCAGGACGGTGAGGAAGAATGGGTAATGAGATGTCCATTAGATAGTCATTTTAACTAATACATGACTTAAACAGTTTGTTGTAAAGTTTTCGTCTGGCGACGGTAGTTGAACAGTTGTAAGTTGCCCATTAACACGGAGGGCTATAGTCATGATAAATTATGCCGGTGCAATAATTGGGTACACGGTGCGGGATACGTCGCATAGCTTTTGCGGTGCACCGAGCAAAGTCCCACCAGACTGTGGTCTAAAAGTTAATTAACACACGCGACATGCAGCACGGAAATATGAATTCACCTTTCAGCGTGGTCAGAAGATCCGGCGAGTTATCCACCAAGAATCACCATCAGCTCTACATTCTGTAGAATTACATCGGGTCCGCAAGGCCCTTTCCACAGGAAAGCTCCCCTAGGAAAGTTCGGATTCGGGAGTTCTCACTTTAATTTATTCTTGCTCCTGGATGGCCGTCCGTGAGCATCCAAAATGGTTGTAGCGGGGAAAGTCGAAGACTTCCCACCGGCACAGGAAAACTCAATTCCGAGAGACACCATGGTGATCATGGAATCACCATCGGTTAGCAGTTATCCCGCGTCTGGCACTGCGCTGGTCCAGCAGTCTTCCTGACGGGCCAGCTTCCACGCCGATGATGCTCCTGACTCGGTTTTTCGTCCCTTTTATACTACTCGTGATGTCAGAGGCAGGCGCTTCAGCCAATCAATGGGTGAACAGTAGCCAATCAGCGTGCAGCTAGAAGTTGTGACGTGCTATCATGTGAACAGCACATTCCCCATTCAGTTAATGCATACACGCGATTACGACGTCGAAGCAATATTTTGAAGATAATCTAACTGGGAGTTTTAAAGATAACTCGGCCATTTCGGTTCGATTTTAACAAAGTAAAAAGTTCTGAGATCCGCGTTTCATTCTGGTCCTGATCGATACCATGAACGACGAGAACGGCGGGATTTGAGAAAATCACGAGTACCGACTCGGTACACTAAAAGCACATACTCT
Organism: Chaetoderma sp. LZ-2023a; assembly: GCA_034401795.1. Taxonomy (NCBI): domain Eukaryota; kingdom Metazoa; phylum Mollusca; class Caudofoveata; order Chaetodermatida; family Chaetodermatidae; genus Chaetoderma; species Chaetoderma sp. LZ-2023a. Next base: position 93,712,308 of record CM067368.1, on the reverse strand, counting down.
CTCTCAATCCTGGTATGGGTTGTCAGGGAATCTCTGACGCGCGCGCATGTGCGCTACGCATTCTTATGGACCTAGCCATTTTAAACAAAAACCTCTCTCATAGGGCTTTATATAGGTGCATTACTCTACTCAGGGGGCGTGCCTGGAGCGAATCCAGAATGGTCATCCCGCACCCAGCTTGGCTGGGATGGTCAGTACCCATCCGGTCGATCTGTTCTACACACACTCCAGCTTAACACCGTAGCCTTCCAGCTCAGCACAGCCACACTCCAGCTTAACACCTTAGCCTTCCAGTTTAGTACAGCCACATTCCACCTCCCAGATGCCGGGAGCTATCTGGTATGTGTTACCTCAATCGTCTTCTATTTATTGCTGTCTAGAATTGCCTATAGGCGCGGCCATTTCGCGCAGGGGATTGTGGGGCGGTGTCTCGCGAGATCTCCATCGATACGAGATCTAATAATTCTTGGCGCGAAGACACGGCTCTATTTTTAGATTGCTGGATATCTCATAATTATTATCTTCATGCGCGTGATTCATGGCGAGTTCTCTTATTTGTTCTGGTCTGACTGTAATAGAGTTTGCGCGGCGATGACCGCTTAATTATTTTAATAAAGAGGCAACGGAACTCCAAATAACTACTCTAAAAAAATACTCTTCTTTTGCTTGAGGACTGCGTACAAAACATGTTTATCATTCCTTCTGCAGATGAAAGTACACGCCCACTCGCGGCGTCTCTTATATGTTCACTTTAGCACTCTATCAAACTGACCACAAATGGCTTCTTGCGGTGATCGTGAGAAATGTCCATTTGCATTAGCTACTCGCCGGAGAACTTGTTTTGAAAGTTTACGACTGGAATGACTGGTTGGATAACCGATCCTATAATTCCAGTGGTAAATTGCAAAAGAAAAACCACAATGGTCTCTTGAACGGCAATTAGACATAGAACATTTTCTATGATAATGGATTTTTCTGTATATGACTTCATAATTATTTAGGTGAGATGTAGCTGGACGTCACAATCAAAATGTGTAATGAATGACGTATCTAGCTCACCAGGAACATTGAATAGCCAGTCAAGTATGCGAATTGCACGTCTTTACTATTTAATCAACATGCTGTTGAATATTTTGAAACTAATTTGACTAGACGCTGTTCTAATTGTATGTCTTTGCTGTTTATTCAACAGTCATTTTCTATGATAATGACTGGGTTCGATCTGTAACTGAAGGATATGACGTCATAATCAATTTCTTCATATCCAGGCTGACGTCACAATCCAAAATGTGTAAATGAATGGCGTATCGAGCTCAGTCATGACCATTGAATAGTTCGGCAAGTGTACGAATTGTATGTCTTTACTGTTTAATCAACATCGTGTTGACTATTTTGAAACTAATTTGCCCTGGCGTTGTTGCGGCCAGAGGCAGCAAACCTTTAAAAGCATCCAGTCAAATTAGTTTCAAAATAGTCATCAGCTTACCTGTATAGTTACCTTGAAATTGGAAGTCTGGGAATTCATTATTCAGCGTATATATACATCGATTCCAACACGCAAAAGGGGTGGAGCTTAGTTAGAAATAGGCGTGGCATATCTAGAAATGGATCTCTCTATTGAAATTGTCATGAACAAATTGAGCATTACATGGCTAATACCACTTGGTAATGCGTGGCCCACACAATATGGACCACTTGTATTAAGAGACCACCCATATTTATAGGTCACATATTTTAACAAGGCCAATCATAGATTGTTGCCCTGAATACAATGTACTCGTCCTCTGACGGAGGGAGGATAATTAATACCACTTGCTAATGGGCATTTTCATGTTGTCTATCCATCATATTACGTCATATGATGTTATAATCAACGACGTGACGTATAGAATGACGTCATAATCATGACGTCATGACTGACTCAATTTAGTCCGTGTTAAATGCTTAATAGTCCGACACGTTGTACGAATTGTATGTCTTTGCTATTTACAAAACATGCTGGTGAATATTTTGAAACTAATTTGACTGGGCGATGTTACTGCCACAAGCAGCAACAGCACCCAGTCAAATTGGTTTCAAAATAGTCAACACCTTACCTGTATAGTTTTCTGGAAATTGATAGTCAAAAAGCTCAGAGATCCATCGATACCAACACGAGCGCGGTATTAATATATTAATATACCATCCGGATTCAGTGACCGATTGACTAACGTTAGGCCTATAGAAGTCATTTCAAGCAACCGCCACCAATATGTGACTTACTTGGGCACAATTGTGTGTTTTTCTAACAAAATCCTTTAGAATGTTTAACACCGAAATTTCAATATCTCAGATAAAGACAACTATACGAATATCTTTTTAATACTTTGACTGGTAGCCCACCCCACCCTACCCACCTACTTGTTGCGCTATCATAGACCTGTAATTAGTATTGCAACAACAACAACGACTGCCCATGTAAGCCTATCATCTTCTCTTAATGTATTTTGCCCTTTCATGAGGAGGCCGCCAAAACCGGCCTCTACAATGATCTTGAGGATGTTAATTTGCAGGTCAAGAGAAGATCAAATTTAGGCCGATTCATGGTTTTCGTTGCACCCAGTCAAATTAGTTTCAAAATAGTCATCAGCTTACCTGTATAGTTACCTTGAAACTGGAAGTCTGGGAATTCATTATTCAGCGTATATATAGACATCGATTACAACACGCAAGAAAGGGGTGGAGCTTAGCTGGAAATAGGCGTGGCATACCTAGAAATGGATCCCTCTATTGAAATTGGCATGAGCAAATTGAGCATTACAGGGCTAATACCACTTGTTAATGTGTGGTCCACACAATATGGACCACTTGTATTAAGAGAGCACCCGCATTTACAGGTCACATATTTTAACAAGGCCAATCATAGATTGTAGACCCTTGCCATCCCGAACGCACATAGACCCGAATACAATACACTCATTCTCTGACGGAGCGAGGGTAATTAATACCACTTGCTAATGGGCCTTTTCAGGATGTCTATCCATCATATTACGTCATATGACGTCGTAATTAATTAAGTGACGCGTAGGATAACGTCATAATAATGACGTCATGACTGACTCGATTTAGTCCATCTTAAATGCTTAATAATCTGACACGTTGTACGAATTGTATGTTTTTCTTACCTAATAAAAATGCTGTTGAATATTTTGAAAGTAATTTAACTGTCCGCTGTTGCTGGCATAGGCAGCCACAGGATCCAGTCAATTTAGTGTCAAAATATTCCACGGCTTACCTGTATAGTTTTCTTGAAATTTATCGTCTAGTAGTTCAGAAATCCATCGATCCCAACTCGAGAGTGGTATGGGTGGAGTTTAGCTAGAGATGGGAAGGGCATAGCTAAACTGGAAAGGTTCATTGTATTAATAAACCACCACAGTTTTCAGTGCCCTATTGTCTGTAGTATGTTCAGCCCCGTAATTTACCCCACATAGACTTGAGCTTTAATATGCTAATTATATTCGGCATCTAACGAATTCTAAATGAAGTAATTTTAATAGCAAAATTTAGCTTAAATGATGGTGTATTCGTGGTTTTCGGTGCCCTACTTTGGGAATTGAAAAGAATTCGAACGTGAAGTATTTTCGTAGTATGCGATTTCATCGCATAAATTTGTTCCAATGTTGGCAGATCTGTGGTTTTCAATACACTACCGTCTGTAATATGTGTGGCTACATAATTTCACCCATATGGTTAGATAGGGATATGAATACGCTAATGAATCTTGAGATTTCTACCAAGTAGTAATTTCGTAATATTCAATTTAGTAGCCACGGACAGTTGTCAAATGCCAACAATTTACTATATTCAGTATTAGAATCTCAGTTCTCGGTTTGTAATCATCTTTTTTTTTACATATAGCTGTATATAACTGAATATGTACTACTGCTTTTGCACGATTCTACCATCAAGTAATTTGGTAATATGTAGTTACATATTCGCCATATGGCCCCATTGTAATATGGTTGGTTCACATTCACCACATTCAGATAGGTGTCGATATGGCCTGACATATCGCTGATAATGGGTTCGGCCCAGAATATCACCCATATGTTTAGATAGGTATAGGCATAAGCTTACGATGAAATTTCATAACGTAAATAAGCTCAAACTTAGGATAATTCATGGTTTTCATTGCAATACGTTCACCCCCAGAATTTCACCCACAAATACCTATAGGAAATATGCTAGTTGTATTTCGAATTTAAAAAAATTCTACAGGAACGTAATTTCATAGTACACAATTCCACACCGAAAATTGGCGCAAATTCTGTCAAATCAACGATTTTCTCTACCACACTGTTTGTAATAAGTTCGACCCCAGAAGTTTGCCCATATGGTTAGATACGTATATGAATACGCTAATAAAGTAGCAACGGGTAAAAAAATGTTTACTATACAGTAATTTCGTCATATGCATTTTAGTAGTGGCACACCATTGTCAAATTCCAATAATGTACTATATACGGTACCAGAATATCTATACATGCCTTGTAGCGGGTTGCGAACATAAGGCCATGTAGAACTCACTATGTTCTCGTGCTGTGCGAAATATTGTAATAATTCTACAACCAAATATTTATTATAGTAATGTGAAAATATTTCTATATATCCCATATTATTAGCCGCGTGTACTGGTAGAACCTGACTTATCAGGCTAATACCCTAACATTTGTACATATGGTCAACAAGATCGTAATCATTACAACGGTTGAGGCCAATTTTGGCCTTTTTGTCGAGCAAAAATATTTGATTTAATAGTTTGTCACTGTTTCCAGTAAAGATATCGTTTAATAGGTGACATATAAACGATAGCTAAATGAAACAGATCACGATGTCGTGGCTGTTTCCCACTGGGTCTTCAGTCAGAATGTTTTCTACTATATCATTTTCGTTGGAGAAAACTAGGTTCACGGTATTGGTTCTATCTTGGCCACTTAACTTTGTTGAAAAGGTTATCTGTCAGTTTCACTAGCATTGCAGTGGATATTTCACCAATATATTTCCGGATAATAAGCTCTTCACGGCTTGTGAGACAAAGAGCGTGATGTTGGGGTGAAAATAATTCTTTTCTTTATGTCCATTAATGATTCTAGTCATGTTATAGAGTGATCAGCGCTCAATGCATGGAATGGAACTTCCCATTTTTGACACGGTGAATTCATTAGAAAACAGTTATCTGAATAGACACTGATCGTGTCCCATGCGAACGCCAATCTCATTTCCGCAAAGCCTGCTGAGTAATTGACAAGTTATTTCATCAACGTATTTATGAACCATGGCAATACAAGCGAAGCTTAGAGAAGAGTTCACCTTGAGTCTTGGTAATACGTGACAGGACGGGATAGATATAATCAGCATCACGTGGTGATTGCCGCCTCTCTCCCAGCACATGCCATCTTTATTGTCTTGTTCTTTCTCTGATTGCAAGAGTTAGCCTGCTTTGCAAGAATTAGCCTGCGATGTAAGAGTTAGCCTGCTTTGCAAGAGTTAGCCTGCTCTGCAAGAGTTAGCCTGCTTTGCAAGAGTTAGCCTGCTTTGCAAGAGTTAGCCTGCTTTGCAAGAGTTAGCCTGCTCTGCAAGAGTTAGCCTGCTTTGCAAGAGTTAGCCTGCTTTGCAAGAGTTATCCTGCTTTGCAAGAGTTAGCCTGCTTTGCAAGAGTTAGCCTGCTTTGCAAGAGTTAGCCTGCTTTGCAAGAGTTAGCCTGCTTTGTAAGAGTTAGCCTGCTTTATTAGCAGAGACTACTGTGCTAATACAGTTCGAATCAGATATTGCTTTGTATTAACAATTACACAACCTGTCAACTACTCTCAACTCACCTGTAGTACTTGTTTGACACCGATATTTTCAGGCAAAATACTACCTACAGTTGCTGGCCAATATCTGTGGATATGCTCTTCCAAGAGTGTGTCTATATCTATGACTGTTCTAATCGTCTGTAGTCAGAGGGTGTGTTATGATATGGTTCATTCAGGACATATTTACATCCAGCCAGTAATCTCTCGTTTCTCGTTCTCTCAAAATGAATGAGTTGAAACATGCAATTTAAACCCAGATGCCTTATCAGCTAAAAATGTCAACTACACGAGGATTTTGTTACAATAAGTGAATAAATGTTAGTATACAAGCATGCGCTTTCTAGAACATAAACCTTATAGAACAAGAGAGGACTCATAGGTAGACATGAGAAGGGCATAGGTAGACATGAGAAGGGCACATGTAGAAATGAGCGGGGCGCATGTAGAAATGAGCGGGGCACATTTAGAAATGAGCGGGGCACGTGTAGAAATGAGCGGGCACATGTAGAAATGAGCGGGGCACGTGTAGAAATGAGCTGGGCACATGTAGAAATGAGCGGGGCACGTGTAGAAATTAGCGGGGAACATGTAGAAATGAGCGGGGCGCATGTAGAAATGAGCGGGGAACATTTAGAAATGAGCGGGGCATGTGCAGAAATGAGCGGGGCACATGTAGAAATGAGCGGGGCACGTGTAGAAATGAGTGAGGCACGTGTAGAAATGAGAAGGGCACGTGTAGAAATGAGCGGGGCACGTTGTAAAAATGAGCGGGACACATGTAGAAATGAGCGGGGCACATGTGGAAATGAGCGGGGCACGTGTAGAAATGAGCGGGGCACATGTAGAAATGAGCGGGGCACATGTAGACATGAGCGGGGCACATGTAGAAATGAGCTGGGCACATGTAGAAATGAGCGGGGCACATGTATAAATGAGCGCGGCACATGTAGAAATGAGCGGGCCACATGTAGAAATGAGTGGGGCACATGTAGAAATGAGTGGGGCACATGTAGAAATGAGTGGGGCACATGTAGAAATGAGTGGGACACGTGTAGAAATGAGTGGGGCACATGTGGAAATGAGTGGGGCACATGTGGAAATGAGTGGGGCACATGTGGAAATGAGTGGGGCACATGTGGAAATGAGTGGGGCACATGTGGAAATGAGTGGGGCACATGTGGAAATGAGTGGGGCACATGTAGAAACGAATCCTTCTACTGTTTAATCTCTGCCACTTACTCAATTGGAGAAGACCACATAGCCGCGTAATTAGATGAGCGTTATTCTGCATTTCAGTCATGCGCTCCTGGCAACAGTGCACAACATCTTGAATGGAACTTCCTAGTTTTAACAAGGTGTATTTATCAAGCTAGAGTGATCTGAATCAGTAATGACGACGTCCCATACGAGCGCCAGTCTCATTTCCGGAAAGTTTGCCTGGATAGTTGCCAAATAATTTCATCAACTTATTTGTCAAAGATCGCGGTGCAGACACAGTCTACAGAAGTGTTCTCTTTCACTGATACGTGACATGACTTGACAGACCTAATCATCATCGCGTCGTCAGTATGGCCTCTCATCCAGCACTTTGATAGCTCACGCTTACACAAAATGCAGTCTTCTTCTTGCTATATACCACCATGCTAATATAGGCACACATAATCCAGTCGAATTATGGTTTGACTTGACTTAAGACAAATTGCAACAACATTTCTTTTATGGGTATGCATTCCGGGAATACGCCATGAACAACATACTACACGTTTAGGTGCGTGTGTTGGTGATGGGTTATGATGGGTACAACCGCACTAAGTTGCATGGACCCACGTCAATGATTAGTTCCCAAAGGAACAAACAAGGAAAAAAATTATGTTGGTGGGGTGTCTGCATTGTCTGTTGCTGCCTAGTAAGCTGTTGTTGGCAGGTGTGTCTGTGCGTGCGCGCGTGCGTGCGTGCGTGCGTGCGTGTGTGTTGGGTTAGGAGGTGTTGGAGGGGAATTACTTTATTTCTTTTGGATGTGGGAGGGGGGGGGGTTGAGGGAAATCTGTAAACAATACATTAAAAACGAAAATAAGAGAAAACGGAAATAAAAATATTAAGTAAGAAATGAAACCAAAGATTATACAACTTAAAGGAGAATAAATAAAGATAATGTCATATGATTAACTAAGAAAGAAACGAGGGAAAACCAACTGAAAATCTAGTGATTGCAAACGCAAAATCCTGATTTTTACCTCAAATTTATAAGCTGTGTTGCTGTTTAGGAATTTAAAATGGGGTTACAAGTCAGGTCGTCAAGTCGCTGACAAAACCCTTTCATCTTTGCGTTAAAACATTGATCCAGCGCCGGAGAAAATGAGAAAAAAGCAGAGCGACAGCACCCACATCCACAGCGACGCCGACAGTCCACAGTGATAGCATAATTTCCTTGACTGGCCCCATTGACCAGAGCTGCACACACACGGACGCATCTCGGCATCTGCGTCAACGAGTAAGACTGTAGTACCAGTAGTACCAGTAGCCTCCTATGCGACCAACGTCATCCCTCCAGAGCAAGTTGACTGCAGCTCAACCTCGGTCATTGTGAAAATGAGGCTAGAGCGTTGGTTCCCCTTGGGTTATGCCGTTCCGCTCAAATTGTAACTTACCACTGTACGCCAAGCTTCGCCCGCTCGCAGTTTTCCGTAGCCAAACTCAAATGAAGCCTTTGGCTAATGTCTCCCAACACGACCAAGAGGTAGAATTGAAACCTACTGTTATATGGCCTACCTTTCCTTTCTGCCCCTTTCGCTTAGTTTTCTATATAGTTAGTCTGCGCGATTGTACTCCTGGATTCATTATATGCAGAGATACTAATTACATACGCAAATTCATGCCACGATTAGCAAAAAATTCTGTTTGTTTAACATATTTTCATCTAGAGTGAATAAATATCATTATTACACACACACCCCTTGTGTAGAATATCAGTGTTCATTATCGAGGCCCATCTCAGAGGAGCGCAACTCAAACCTTTAACCTCGTCACCCACCCGTGAGAAATCAGACCAGTCTTCTTGAATGTGCATCTAACCATGCTGCACCACGTTTTGCAATGGAAGATTCCAGTTTATTCATCAATCACAATGTCATAATTAACTACGTGACGTATAGAGTGACGTCATAATCAATTACGTCATGAATGACGTAGATAAGTTCGTCACGAACGCTTAATTGATGACAGACTAAGCATTATTGTATGAATTGTATGGCTTTACTATTTAATAAACATGCTGTTGAATATTTTAAAGTTAATTTGTCTGGGCACAGCTGCTGCCGCATTAGTTTCAAAATATTCAACAGTTTACCTGTATATTGTTGTGGAAATTGAGATTCAGAGGGTGTATGGAGGCAAAGTGTTGATGGAGCTTAGCTAGAGATAGGCTGGGCATAGCTAAATCTGGATACCTCCATTTTATCTGATGACAACAGTGAGTTTCGATGACGTTGGTGGCAGCTTAGTTTGTATAGGGATTAACTGACCATCAATGACATTGTATCCCCATTCAGCTAACAGCAAATGACGAGCTTTCCCTTTCCACAAGTGGATTTGGAAGTACATTCTAAGGCTGATGACACTGAGTAGGTGCAGATGTTGGTTGTAAACTATGAGCCTCGACATATTTTGAAATTGTTGCAACATTGGCACGGAAACGCTTGTATCATAAACCATCCAAATGATCGTGTTAATTTCCATTGTACATGCATTCTAGGCCCTTCTCCCCTGTTGTGATTATGGCAGCCCTTGGTGTTTCAACCTCCTGAGTAAACATGTCAGCAAGGTGCATAACTTATGGCATTAGTTTGGATCTTCTTCAGGACACCGGCTTTGCCAATGCCATAAACTCGTGATCGTATATCACTGGCACGTATGGCAGGTGTGAGTAGTATTCTAGCACAGACATCTTCTCTCAAGAGGTTCTTCGTCTTTTTTGTTATTTCTTAGCATCAAGTACTGGCTCCAGTTTGAAAAATATATCCTTCGTTTGCATGTCTGCATGCTAGCACATAATAATTAATAAGTCTGTGTCATCAGCAACACGAACAATACTGATTGTCTTTGTAGATTCCGCTGCTGTGTGGACAATCAGCAAATCAGCATCCTCCTTGGCATAGCACGTCAGACATCTCACCTTTCCCATGAGTTAATTAGGATGCGAAGGAATCGTTGTTTATTGACTGTGTTTGCTAGGAACTCATTTCTTCAGCTTGAAGATGGTTTGACCAGTGAAGGTGACAGTTGGTCCTTTACAGTCCCCTCTTCGTCTCAGATCTGTAGCATCCTTGATCATGGACCATCATCGTAGCCATCGAAAACGACTGTAGCCTTCCCATGCCGGTGACAGACGTTGCACGAGAGCACCTCCATCAAGCACATAGTGACCATCACCAGTCGGATCTGACTGATGATATTTAACAATGACCCAAAGTGTATCACAATGCCCTGATTTATTTGACAACCTAGTAAGACCCGTGGAGTCGAAACGAGGGTGACTACACAGCTCATACTTAATGACACTCATGCTGAGTCACTAGAATATCTACTATGCACTCGTTCTCCATTTGTGATGATCGCGGGCTTTGATCCACCTGCTTTTCCGTTGGAATGAATAGTCATGCACACACTTTGGCCAACCATTGGATCAAGTAGGGTTTGCCCCACAGACTTGGCATCATCAACGTTCACTGTGTCATGTGTAATAACACCACCCACACCATTGGGAAGTTATGGTTCGATGCTGCAATGATTCTATTCCTCAAGGACCTCCAAGCAGATGAGATGTGTATCTTTAAAATAACGTTATTTTTTGTTTTGGAAGCGTCTCTGCGCTGTTCACTGGTATCATAGCTCACATCAAGGAGATCTTGCATGGCAAACTTCACTTCTGCACAGGCTGACATCGGAAGTAGCCATACCAATCATTGTATCTCGGTCATTCATTTACCTCTAGCTAAGGGTTTAATGCTTCTCATGCGCATCTGTTCTACCACAATGTCGGCGGCCAGCCCAATAACGTTCACCTCTTCTAATGACATAATATAAGTCCATTCATGAAACACATATACATTTCTCTATGATGCGCTTCAAGTTCCTTCATCATTTGATGGTAAACATATGCAGACTTGGCATAAAGATCAAAATAGAAAGCCAATATGTCGTATGGGATCAGTTACTTCCATGGCTTTCAGTTCATTATACTTCAATGGATCTTTTCCTGTGTTCTGAGATTTAAAGAATCGTATATCAATTCTCACAACTTTGCCATCCGAAGTCATTGACATACTTGGATGGGTTCTCTATTCATGTTGGCTGGCGTAAATTCTGTAATGAGTCCAATTCCATGAAAAAAGCCATCAAGAGTTTGTGATTAACATTGCACACTGCATGCTAAATAAATTGTTTTTTGCTTGGGTTCTGTTGCTTGCACAACAACGACAGTGCTTCTTTCCAATTTCTGGACCTGGGCATGCGAACATCCGACACCATGTTAATGAAGTGTATCTTGCAACAGATCTTGAGGCGAAGTGTTAGTGCATTTAGATTTCGAGACCGATTGCAATGGTGGTAGGAGTACTCTGTGTCTGGTTGTATGCATTATGGCTTATGCTATTTGATGGCAATTTTAAATATATCTCTTGTCCACCCAATTAACTTATGAGGAATGCAACTAGTGTTCATGGAATGAAGTTAAGTACCTCTTGAGATGATAACAAACTATCAATAGATGGATATGTATCACTGGGAGTATCAACAGACTAGATGCTATTCTTTATACACATTTGGCAACACCCCAGTGTTTGAATCGTCTTTCCTCCAGTGTTTGTAAAAGTCATTAATAATAGCACTGATACGAAATGCTACCATGTTTGTAATTTATTTTTCATACATTTGAGAAGGCAAGGCTTGAATACTGATCATAAGGCAGAAACGTATATTTCCTTGATGATGTCTGCAACCGTTATCTGTTCATCGTCATTTTCTTCTAATTACTACATAGCAATGAAGAAAGCTTCATTTCTTTCTGTTTCCTCTGGTAAACCAAGCTTTCGTTTTTTTGGCATTGTCACTGGCATCAGAGGAATATTGTTATGGGAGCTTCTTGTCGGTCCTAAAGTTAACGCTTCAACTCTGATGGTAAACCGTTTGGGCTGAAAGAAGTTCCTTGGCATAGGCAAGTATACCTGCAACTAATTGCTAATTTGACCAGTCATCATTCCTTTCTTCACATATATAAAAGATGGTGTCTTGGAAGGATTTCGTAACCGGGATAACATCGAAACCATGCTTTCCTCCCCCATATTTAGTTGGTGACACACACCAAACAATGTTCTTACAAATTAAACTGTGGGCTCTCTAAATATGGAATGAAGCTGGGTCAGGTACAGCCACTCTTTTCTACTCACTGGCAATATTTCGCTGATTGATATAAATACCCACCTACACTTCTGGTGCATGCACCGTCCATCGTCACTACCCCGATTAATACCATCACTTTCATTTTTACCCAGGATAACCGTCGACTGACCATCGGCTAGACTATGGTTGCAGATAACACACTGGTGTATGTTTATCTAAGCATGATTGCAAATAAGACACTGGTGCATGCTCATCAAATCATGATTGCAGATAAGACACTGGTGCATGTTTATCAAAGCATGGTTGCAGATAACACACTGGTGATTGTTTATCAAAGCATGGCTGCAGATAACACACTGGTGCATGTTCATCAAAGCATGGCTGCAGATAACACACTGGTGCATGTTCATCAAAGCATGATTGCAGATAAGACACTGGTGTATGTTTATCAAAGCATGGCTGCAGATAACACACTGATGCATGTTCATCAAATCATGATTGCAGATAAGACACCGGTGTATGTTTATCAAAGCCTGGCTGCAGATAACACACTGGTGCATGTTCATCAAATCATGATTGCAGATAACACACTGGTGCATGTTCATCAAATCATGATTGCAGATAACACACTGGTGTATGTTCATCAAAGCATACAGTCAATGATATTCATCAACGGAATTAATATGTGTTGACAGTACAACACAGAACAAAATTACTATTTCCTGGGAATACATCCAAAATATTAAAAAAGAATTGTTGTAATTTGTTTTGGGGTGTTGAGCCACATACCTGATTAGATTTCCTAGACTAACATGTTCGTCTCTGTCGGTATTCATATTTACCAATAGCTATATGTGTCAAATACAGTCAGCTGTCCAGTAATGACTGCCAAATAACTTGTAAATCATTCATACTCCACGCTTACAGTTTTCATTGATCCGTAGGTTTGGACATAGATATCTAGTCTGATTGCGAATGTCGTGTAATTGTCACGTCTAGTGTAATCCAGTCACTGATTCCATCAGGGTAGGATTCATCCAGGAACTATGCAAGTGGAAACATGCTATTCATAAAGGGCAGATACCATCATACATGGCATTCAAAGAATGGTATCTGCTTTACAGGTAAAATGTTAAAATACTGAGAACCAGCTTTCCACAGCACATTAAATAAAATAAATGGTGTAATCATGTTGACCATATAATCACCCGGGAAACTCGCTGCTCGTATGGTATGCTGGCATATTGTTCCACAGATCTCTGACAGCCATAGTTAAGTCCTTGTAGCAGACGTGGTGTGGGGGAAGGCTGGACGCAGCTTTGGACATTAGATGTCATTTATCTCACTTTGGTAGCAGCAAATACGTATTTCTAACATCGAAATCGATAGCCTGTATTCAATCAGAGATCATTGATGGTATATAGTCTGGCCACGTTATGCGGGGGGAGGGAGGGGGTTGTTTGACTTGTTCCAATATTTGGGATCATGAAATGACCCTAAGCGCCAATTTGAAATAGATACTACCATCTTGTCCGTGGTTTCCGTCGCGTGTAGCAGATCCGAAACTGACACAAGTAATGTATTCCGAGAGATAACACTTGCCAGCAATTCAGCTAATCCAAGTTCTATACGCCACGTGTCTTTATTGCAACAGTGTTGAATTCCACCGTCTTTGATTAAGCAGTGCTATGTGGCGCGAGGATACAATTGCTCGCCTCCAGATATAACCAGTCTAATTCTTTTTACATGTTTACAATATTTATAGATGAATTTATGTCGACTACATTGAGGGCAATAACAGGCACACCATCAAGCACACGCTCACACTCCCAGCAGACTCACGCAAAGTTCTGCAATATTTCGATCAATTTGATGTGGAATGATGAGATATATGTATCTGCTTGATCAACATCATTGATATTGATCAGGATGTTTGCTGCCAACTGCTCTAAGAAATCACCAGCCACAGGTCGATTTGTGTTTGTCTCAGCACCATGACGTATCTGCATTGTGTACAAACAGCTAGTATGATGTCATCAAACTGTGACAGCTAGCGGACGATGGCTAGACGGGTAACGATCAATGGATGGAAATCTGTTCTGCAAATTCATTAGAATATTTCTCTATTCGTCATTGAGGAGATGGGACTCGCAATTCTATACAATTTCGTCACCGTCACTGTGTCAGCAGGAAAAATCAAATAATACACCACTTCTTGGCAATACTCCAATAATCTTTATTTTTCATTATTTGCTGGATGGCGGTTTGGTTCTATTGTAGACGTAGGCCGAAATGGAATTGTGTATTGTTTATTGCTAAACTAGAGTAAATTATGTAGGCCTCTAATAGTGTTACGTTACATATAGAGTAATGTACAACATTGGGTATTTGATGCTATAAGATTCATCTTAACCCATTAAGCGTGATCCGTACACTCCAGCATAACAACAGGTCTGCTTTGGAGATGGAACTAATGTGAGGTCAGATGGTACAACGGCACACTATGGAGATGGGACTAATGTGCGGTCAGATAGTGCAATGCCACACTATGGAGATGGGACTAATGTGAGTCAGATAGTACAATGGCACACTATGGAGATGGGACTAACGTGCGGTCAGATAGTACAATGGCACACTATGGAGATGGGACTCATGTGAGGTCAGATAGTACAATGGTACACTATGGAGATGGGACTAATGTGCGGTCAGATAGTACAATGGCACACTATGGAGATGGGACTAATGTGAGGTCAGATAGTACAATGGCACACTATGGAGATGGGACTAATGTGCGGTCAGATAGTACAATGGCACACTATGGAGATGGGACTAATGTGAGGTCAGATAGTACAATGGCATACGATGGGGATGGGACTAATGTGAGGTCAGATAGTACAATGGCACACTGTGGAGATGGGACTGATGTGAGCTCAGATAGTACAATGGCAGACTATGGAGATTGGACTAATGTGGGGGTCAGATAGTACAATGGCACACTATGGAAATGGGACTAATGTGAGGTCAGATGGTACAACGGCACACTATGGAGATGGGACTAATGTGCGGTCAGATAGTGCAATGCCACACTATGGAGATGGGACTCATGTGAGTCAGATAGTACAATGGCACACTATGGAGATAGGACTAATGTGAGGTCAGATAGTACAATGGCACACTATGGAGATGGGACTAATGTGAGGTCAGATAGTACACTGGCACACTATGGAGATGGGACTAACGTGGGGTCAGATAGTACAATGGCACACGATGGAGATGGGACTAATGTGAGGTCAGATAGTACAATGGCACACTGTGGAGATGGGACTAATGTGAGCTCAGATAGTCCAATGGCACACTATGGAGATTGCACTAATGTGGGGGTCAGATAGTACAATGGCACACTATGGAAATGGGACTAATGTGAGGTCAGATGGTACAACGGCACACTATGGAGATGGGACTAATGTGCGGTCAGATAGTGCAATGCCACACTATGGAGATGGGACTCATGTGAGTCAGATAGTACAATGGCACACTATGGAGATGGGACTAACGTGCGGTCAGATAGTACAATGGCATACTATGGAGATAGGACTAATGTGAGGTCAGCTAGTACAATGGCACACTATGGAGATGGGACTGATGTGAGGTCAGATAGTACACTGGCACACTATGGAGATGGGACTAACGTGGGGTCAGATAGTACAATGGCACACGATGGAGATGGGACTAATGTGAGGTCAGATAGTACAATGGCACACTGTGGAGATGAGACTAATGTGAGCTCAGATAGTACAATGGCAGACTATGGAGATGGGACTAATGTGCGGTCAGATAGTACAATGACACACTATGGAGATGGGACTGATGTGAGGTCAGATAGTATAATGGCACACTATGGAGATGGGACTAACGTGCGGTCAGATAGTACAATGGCACACGATGGAGATGGGACTAATGTGAGGTCAGATAGTACAATGGCACACTGTGGAGATGAGACTAATGTGAGCTCAGATAGTACAATGGTAGACTATGGAGATGGGACTAATATGGGGGTCAGATAGTACAATGGCACACTATGGAGATGGGACTAATGTGAGGTCAGATAGTACAATGGCACACTATGGTGAAGGGACTAATGTGAGGTCAGATAGTACAATGGTACACTATGGAGATGGGACTAATGTGAGGTTAGATAGTACAATGGTACATTATGGAGAAGGGACTAATGTGAGGTCAGATAGTACAATGGTACACTATGGAGAAGGGACTAATGTGATGTTCGATAGTACACTGGCTCACTATGGAGATGGGACTAATGTGAGGTGCAGTGAGTATAATAAGGCACCTCTAATTGTCAATAGATAGATCCATGTTTTGACAATGCCCGCCCACTTCTAGCATAGGTCCGCCCGTATGTGCGTACATTTGAATCCCTTTAACACTTTGAACCCTGAATTCCCAGAATCCAAATCTCAAGGTAAGCTGTTGAATATTTTAAAAGTTATTTGACTTTGAGATATTGGTGCCATTGGCAGTAACAGCTACCAGTAAGTTTAGGTTCAAAATATTCAAAGTACTTGATAGAATGTTTTGAAATTGTAGCTTCACCAAAATTATAAAATTCAGACGGACCTGCGATTGTGACGTCAGCTATTTCGTGACGTATTTTGATTCTAACATTAGATACTCTCAGAGTGACAGATTGGGTTCCTTCATCTTTCTGTCCACGATTGACTGAATAGCCGCTGTAGTGGGAGGGTGATTTGGGACACAGATTGTGGCGTTATTCTATAGAGTGAGGCTGATGTGAGACAAAGAGAGTGACGCTGTTCTGTATAGTGAGGGTGATTTGGGACAAAGGGTGTGAGGTTGTTCTGTAGAGTGAGGGTGATGTGAGACAAAGAAAGTGACGCTGTTCTGTATAGTGAGGGTGATTTGGGACAAAGGGGGTGACGCTGTTCTGTAGAGGGAGGGTGATTTGGAACACAAGACTAGGGCAATTGTGAACTATGTGTCATGGTTTGTGATCTTAGAGAGATCAATGGACGCACATTAGCTAACTGACTCATCAGATCATTTCTCATTGTTAATAATAGTCACAATGTTTAAACGCACGCAATAGTGCGTATCCAATACAAGTTGTCACTGTATTTGTATTTATGTGAAATAACGGAAAATCATTCATACCATGCTTTTCAATGTTTCATTGAGAGCACATAACAACACTAATACACAAGGATAATCTATTCTATGAGATATTAACCCTCATGTGTCTACAGTGACGCAAAGCGCTCAAAGTGCTACTCATATCAATTAACCCTTTAACGGTCTAGATCTTTTCCAAGAAGACTATAATTTTCGCACTTAAATTTACAAAAATAATTATATTCTGTTGTCCTGCAAATGGAAATTCGTCATGACCACTACATATGTCGGTTTTGGTGGTCCAGACCATTGAATTAATGGTTAAGAAAATCGAATATTCATCCTAGCCGGTATCCATTTGTAGGCCAAGAGCATACAATTCTTGTAAATTGAAAAAATAGTATTGTTTTAGCCTATAAATGGACGTTTCTCAGCACGTACATTTGGCCAGTTTGCCAATTAAAAGTTTAACTTGACACACTGGGGGTGGGGTGGGGTGGGGTGGGGTAATAGATATCACGTTAATACTTCCTGCCGGGGATGATAATATATAATAGAATATGTTTTTGAAAAATATCCAATCATGACAGAGCAATAATCAATAATACTAGCACCGAGCGCGCGCTCGTTCATTCACAGTAATACATAAAACATATCTGCTATGCTTGTTATCTGATAATTTGAAACATACAATACATGTTGTGCAGCTTCTCATGCAGATAGGATGTGTTCCAGATGTCTCGGACTAGCACAAAACATTCAGAGAAATATTGATCTAAGCCTTTGACATTTAGAAGGATTTCACTTGTGCATGATTGCAGTACAGGATGCATATTATGAACATGTCTTAAGAGCAGTTGTAGCCTGCCCGCAACATGCAATAGGGGAATGCAACAGGTTAGGAGGAGGGGCCGACGGGATAGGTGTGCCAAACAGAGTCACCAGATATCAATGAACGGTGGCGAGAGATATTGTGCTGAGTAAGCATATAGACATAGAAATTGACCTATAAAGACAGCTTGTCCAGTCTGCCATAACTGCTGGTGGTTGACACGCCATGCACTCATTCAACATCTTATTTTATAATCAATCGTCATATTTTGGCCACGTATTGCGATTAGTTATAATAAAGAGACATATAGGGACTTTCTGGCAATTACTCACTGTCCATGGTGGAAATAGTAGTGATACATGTGCACGGAATCGATTTTAATATACCAAAATATGTATGCATCTTTTTCATAACTGTTGGTTTTTGCAACGAGGTAGCGATACATTATTCTCTCTGATTTGGACAGGGTTATTATACAGTAGATGAGAGCAGATGGTAAATAACAAGCCTTGCCTAGAATTCATAAAGCGACAAATGAATGAAGACACAATGAGGCGGCAAATCAAAAACATGGTAAAGACACAACCTTGATAACGCAGCTTACTGGGCAGATACTGGGCCGATACCAGGCCGATACTGAATATATTGCAAGGTATTGGTCCAGTATCTGCCTAGTAAGCGGCGTTATCTGGGAAGACCATTGTAAACAGACACATCATTTCTTGAATGATACCGTGGTACACGAGAGTTAGTGTCAGCGATTAAGACGTTATTTGTCATCTGATATTTCACTAGTTTCTTGACTCCATGCAGCTGGCGTTTGTTCTGAAAAGTGAGGGTGATATGAGACAAAGAGTGTGATGTTGTTCAGTAGAGTGAGGGTGATGTGAGACAAAGAGAGAAACATTGATCTGTAGTATGAGGGTGATGTGAGACAAAGAGAGTGGCGTTGCTCTGTAATGTGAGCGTGATTTGGGACAAAGCGTGTGACGTTATTCTGTAGAGCGAGGGTGTTTTTGGGACAAAGAGTGTGACGCTGTTCTGTAGAGGGAGGGTGATTTGGAACACAGAGGGTGACGTTATTCCGTAGTGTGAGGGTGATGTGAGACAAAGAGTGCGACGTTGTTCTGTAGAGTGAGGGTGATGTGAGACAAAGAGAGTGACGTTGTGCTGTAAAGTGAGGGTGATGTGAGACAAAGAGAGCAACGTTGTTCTGTAGTATGAGGGTGATGTGAGACAAAGAGAGTGGCGTTGCTCTGTAATGTGAGTGTGATTTGGAACACAGAGTGTGACGTTATTCCGTAGAGTGAGGGTGATGTGAGAAAAAGAGTGCGACGTTGTTCTGTAGAGTGAGGGTGATGTGAGACAAAGAGAGTGACGTTGTACTGTAAAGTGAGGGTGATGTGAGACAAAGAGAGTGGCGTTGCTCTGTAATGTGAGCGTGATTTGGGACAACGAGTGGGCCGTTATTCAGTAGAGTGAAGCTGATGTGAGACAAAGAGAGTGACACTGTTCAGTAGAATGAAGGTGATTTGGGCCAAAGAGTGTGACGTTGTTCTGTAGAGGGAGGGTGATGTGAGTAAAAGAGTGTGACAATGTTCTGTAGAGTGAGGGTGCTGTGAGACAAAGAAAGTGACGTTGGTTTGTAGAGCGAGGTGATGTGAGACAAAGAGAGTAACGTTGTTCTATAAAGGGAGCAGAATGTGAGACAAAGAGAGTAACGTTGTTCCGTAGAGTGAGTGTGATATGAGACAAAGAGAGTGACGCTGTTCTGTAGACGGCTGGTGTTTTGGACAAAGAGTGTGACGCTGTTCTGTAGAGGGAGGGTGATTTGGAACACAGAGCGTGACGTTGTTCTGTAGTGGGAGGGTGATTTGGGACAAAGAGTGTGACGTTATTCTGTAGAATAAGGGTGATTTGGGACAAAGAGTGTGACGTTGATCTGTAGAAGGAGGGTGATGTGAGTAAAAGAGTGTGACAATGCTCTGTAGAGTGAGGGTGATGTGGGACAAAGAGAGTAACGTTGTTCTGTGGAGTGAGCGTGATGTGAGACAAAGAGAGTAACATTGTTCTGTAGAGGGAGGATGATTTGGGATCAAGAGCGTTATGTTATTCTGTGGAGGGAGGCTGATGTGAGACAATGAGTGTGACATTGTTCTGTAGAGTGAGGACGATGTGAGACAAATAAAGTGACGTTGTTCTGTAGAGTGAGAGTGATATGAGGCAAAGAGAGTGACGTTGTTCTGTAGAGTGAGGGTGATGTGAGACAAAGAGTGTGACGTTGCTCGGTAGAGTGAGTATGATGTGAAACAAAGAAAGTGATGTTTTTCTGTAGAGTGAGGGTGATGTGAGACAAAGAGTGTGACGTTGCTCTGTAGAGTGAGGATAATGTGAGACTAAGAATGTGAAGATGTTCTGTAAAGTGAGGGTGATGTGAGACAAATAGAGTGACGTTGTTCTGTAGAGTGAGGGTGATGTGAGACAAAGAGAGTGGCGTTGTTCTGTTGAGGCAGGGTGATGTGAGACAAAGAGAGTGGCGTTGCTCTGTAAAGTGAGGGTGGTTTGGGACAAAGCGTGTGACGTTATTCCGTAGATTGAGGCTGATGTGATACAAAGAGAGTGACACTGTTCTGTAGCGCGAGGGTGTGGTGAGACAAAGAGAGTAACGTTGTTCTGTAGAGTGACTGTGATGTGAGACAAAGAGAGTGACGGTGTTCTGGAGGGTGAGTTGGAACAGAGTGTGACGGTGTTATGTTTTGGGAGGGTGATTTGGGACCAAGAGCGTACTCTTATTCTGTAATGTGAGGCTGATGTGAAGCAAAGAGAGTGACGCTGTTCTGTAAAGTTAGGGTGACTTGGAATAAAGAGTGTGACGTTATTCTGTAGAATGAGGCTGATGTGAGACAAAGAGAGTGACGCTGTTCTGTAAATTCAAATTGTTGAAAGAGGTACAAAAACATCCTCTGGTGGAGAATGCATGGACAACTAATGGTAGAATTACATGCCTACTAAAATCTGGAAGAAAGACCATTATACAATCAGTAGATGACTTAGCAAAACTTAAATAATTAGAATGTATTTTGAAATAATTATCAAGTTATCCGTAAGGCAGTATCATCGGATATTAATTTAGGTATTTTAACTACCCAACTGTTGTACAGTATGCTATAATGTACACGTTCTTCTTTATTCTCAGGTACTAAAATGTAAAAGCTGAAGCGTGTCTAATCAGAGCGCTTGTGTAGACACAGTATATGGTAAAAATAGAAAATGTTGCATGTTTAATGTTGTCAAAACATGTCTCAATAATTCTGCTTGATTGTTTATTGTGCATGATATATGTAGCCCTGATGCCAACAAAAAAATCCCATATTTCTTTTCCTTTTGATTTACTTGCTTACTATCTTTTGGTTACTTCATTCGACTGCATGGAGTAATGGAATAACATCTGCTTTAACTGCTTATCTGCTTATGAACCCATGACTTATATTTTCATTTGCCATTATTTGTTGCTGAGTATTGTTGATGTCCTCTTTTCTTCACTATGTACTCGCTGCTGAGAATTTATCTCTGAGTATTGTCTCTAGATGTCTTTATTGTTTTTTATTTTTATTTTTTGTGCTCATTGCTCTGTTGCAGGTGTATGTTCATGTTAATCTAATGTAACCAACCACTTAATGCACAAATTTGGTCAGGAAAGTTTCACTCTTCGCATAGAAAACCTCATTTGCTGGTCAGGAGAGAATTGACTGAGAATATATCACTGGAATGAGTGACATGGTTATCAATCCAGTCATTCCAGTGGTAAATTTGCAGGAATAGTCTTCTCTTGGCATACAAATAGACACTTCTCAAGAACACTCCAAAAGCCATTCTGGCTGCCATGACTCCATGGGTATAAAAGTGTTAATAAAAGGGTTAACAACTTACCTGATCTGCATAAACAAAAGCCATATATTTCATTTTGTTATTGAATGGCGCTGGCTTATTTTATTTATCTCTATGGTTTATTTGCTCACTGCTCTGAACCAAAATTTGCATATTAAAATAGATGCCATTTATCTGTCGGCTACCATATCTACCATTGAATATTTTGGGTGTGACTTGGCTGGGTGCTGTTGCTGCCTAATTAGATTAAAAATGTTCATCAGATTTGATTAAAAAGTAAAGACATACAATTTCTATTTGTATAATTAAGCAGAAGCTTGTACTTGAACGTGTCACTATTATGTCATTGTGTGCTGCCAGATTACCACCTATATTTTACTGCAATCCCTGAATTCCCAGTCAAATTGGTTTCAGAATATTCACTTAACTGTACACATGTATCAAATAGGAAACACATACAATTCAGATATGCATAATTAAGTAAACCAATATATTTGAATTTATTATTATTTTCCCCAATCAAATTAGATTCAAAATGTTCAATTGACTGCTGATTAAACTGTAAAGACAAATCTAAGCCATACAATTCTGATATGCATCATAAAGCAAAAGCTCATGTTTGAACTTATCATTAATCTGTCATTGCCAGGTTATCATTTATATTTTACCCCAAACCCTGAATTCCCAGTAAAATTGGTCTCAAAATATCCAATTGATGGTGTCAAATAGGAAACATACAATTCAGATATGCATAATTAAGTAAACCCATATATTTGAATTTATTATTTTTTGGGGCTGATCTGATTGGGTTCCCAGTCAAATCAGATTCAAAATTTTCAAATGACTGCTGATTAAACCGTAAAGACAAATAGAAGACATACAATTCTGATATGCATCATTAAGCAAAAGCTTATATTTGAACTTATTTTGTCATTGCCAAACTATTTTACTTCAAACCCTGAATTCCCAGTCAAATTGGTTTCAAAATACCCAAGTGACTTTATTAAATTGGAAATGCATTTAAGTCAGTTCCTTATAATTTAGCAAAAGCTTATATTTGAACTGGTCATTATTTGTTATTGTGTGCTGCCAGGTTATCTTCTATATTTACTTCAAAAATGTTATCCCCAGTCAAAATACATACAATTCAGATATGTATGGTTAATCTAATCAAATCTTTTCAAAATATCTCTTAATTCTTTGGGGTGACTTGACTGGGAGCTGTTACTGCATATGAGACTAACAGCTGCCAGTCAAATTAGATTCAAAATTTTCAACAGACATTATTAAACCGAAAAGACATACAACTCAGATCTATGTATAATTAAGCAAAAGCTTATATTTGAACTTGTCATTATTTTTTTGTTGTGTGCTGCCTGAGTACCATGCATATTTTACTGCAAAGCCTGAATTCCTAGTCAAATTGGTTTCAAAATATTCAAATGACTGATTATCAAATAGGAAACACATACAATTCAGATATAATTAAGTAAATGCACATATTTGAATTTAATAATTTTGATGGAATGATCTAACTGGGTACTGTTGTTGCCTATGGCAGCAATCACTCCCAGTCAAATTAGATTCACATACAAAAGACATACAATGTATATGTATACACCTGTGCAAAAGTTAAGCACCACCCTATTTTTACGCACATGCGAGGGTATATTCATGTGCTATGAAGAAAGCAATAGCATAAACATTTATGTACCCATCCATCTTAGTGCAAGAGGTAATAATGCAACTAGAGGAATGCTGATTATGATGGTGGGGGAAACACTGTATGTTTTTGTTTGAACTTGAAAACGAGGCCTGAATATGGTTACGTTGACACAACTGACAACTATTGCCCTACAGTTGACACACGTGGCTAGATTGTCATTAATGGTGTCTGAAAACGAAGTTTAACATCTGTGCACGAGTTTGAGACTGTCATTATTAATACCGGGTATATCCACCTTGTGCCTGGATGACGGCCTGGACACGACCTCTCATGCTGGTCACCAACCGACTGATACGCCATTGTGGTATTCGTTGCCATTCAAGATGGAGTGCGTCTGTTAATTCCTGTAGGTTTTGCACAGGAGGATCCGTCCTTCTCACCATGTTTCCCAGAATGTCCCAGATATGCTCAATAGGGTTCATGTCAGGGCTCCTTGCTGGCCATGGTAGGGTTTCGATGGCATTCTGGCGGCGGTATTCATGCACCGCTCTAGCACGATGTGGTCGGGCGTTGTCATCCATGAATATAGGGTGGGTTCCAGGTGCATGATTTACAAAATGAGGGACCACAACTCTATCCAGTATGGAATATTGATATCTTTGTCCATTTAGTGTTCCAGGTACAGTCAACAGATCCAGCTTACAATCAAATGAGATGCACCCCCATATCATAATGGAACCTCCACCAAATGGAACTTCTTCCATGATGTTACGTTGGTCGTACGCCGTGCGTCTGGACCTCCATACACGAGTTCGACCATCTGTGGCATGAAGCAGGAACCGACTTTCATCGGACCAGTGTACCCGTCTCCAGGATCTCATGTTCCAGTGTCTTCTTTCGTTGCACCACCTCAGACGCTCCTCTTTGTGGTGTGCAGTGAGGAGAGGACGTCTGACAGGTCTCCTAGCTTTCATGCCAGCAGCATACAGTCGCCTTTTGACGGTAGACATTGACACTCTATTGCGCGTTTCCCATTGCTGGCTGAGCGAGCACTCTGCTGTTGGTGAATGGAGATCTCCTAACAAGGCGTACTAGGGCTCGATCATCACGGGCAGTAGTCTTCTTCGGTCTTCCAGATCTAGGCCTGTCCTTCACCTCGTTAGTTTGCCCATGTTTTGCAATCAAACGACTGATTACAGTATGGTTAATGTTCAGCTGTCTGCCAATCTCTCTGCATGACATACCAGTGGTATGCATGCCTATGATTTGCCATTTCACACGATCACTTAACCTTCGTCTTGCCATAGCGGTTCACAATCAAGAGCTAATTCTCTCTGTACAAATAAACCACGGTCATGAACACAAAATTCCTAATCTTGTCGCCTAAATCTGTATGTAATGTTCTACACCTCAAACTGGACTTTTACATAACTGAACACGTGTGCTGTTTCCCGCCACGCACGGACATCAAGCGGCGTGAAGTCATGCATGCATGTGCATTTCGTACTTGGAATTATGTCAGCTAACGCGGGGACAAAAAGTATGGCAGCCTAGTTGTACCATCATGTTTCTACGTTCTATTGTTTTTGCTGGTGCTTAACTTTTGCACAGGTGTATATAATTAAGCAAAAGATTATATTTGAACTTGTCATTATTTTGTCATTGTGTGCTGCGGGTTATCATTTATATTTTACAGCAAACCATGAATTCCCAGTCAAATTGGTTTCAAAATATTCAATTGACTGTGTATCAAATAGGAAACACATACAATTTAGATATGTATAATTAAGCAATCCCATATATTTGAATTTATTATTCTCGGGGCTGATCTGACTGGATGCTATTGCTGCCTATCAATCCAGAATGTTCAACTGACTGCTAATTAAACTGTAAAGACAAAGTTAAGACATACATTTCTGTTATGTGTAATTAAGCAAAAGCTTATATTTGAACTTATCATTATTGTGTCATTGCCAGGTTATTATGTATATTTTACCACAAACCCAGAATTACCCCGTGAAATTGGTCTCAAAATATTCAACTGACTATTAAATAGGGAACACATACAATTCGTACACTTAACATAATTCAATGTCCATGATTTATCTAGATACGTAATTTATTACGCACTTTGATAACAACGTCGTATTCCCAAGTGACAAACTGATCTGATCAATCCATTACTGTCAAACACATATATATCACTTCACATGGATTCATGTAAAGCAACACTGGGCAAATCTAAATGAAAATACGTTTTCAAGTCCACTTCAAAATTCAGCTTGACCTGTCATGTATTATTTTATGCTATTTTCCTTGCAAATATATTCTCTGTTCTCAGGCATTGAAATATAAAGGCTTAAGGGTGTTTAACTAAGCACTTGAGTAAACACCCATATGGTAACAATAAGCAATATTATAATTATAATTCCTATATTAACCCACATGGATTCCCATCCAGCTGTTCACTGCGATGAATATTATATATGCGGCAGCCTGTTGGCCTGTGATGCCGATTAACTGAAAGCTATGATGCTTTATAATCAATGCGGAAGCTTCCAGTAACCTAGTATCAGTAGCCTCAACAATGTACTTTAACATGATTATCCTCCTCAAGCCTAACATATAAATATGAATATAGTAACTAATCTCCTCCTCTAAATCCAAACCTAAAATGGCTGTTTATCCACAGAAACCGGTGTTAATCACCTATGACCGCCCAAAACCTTGTTTGTATGTATTTGTATTGTTTGTTTTGTTTGTTTCCATATGCCAGTCAAGTTCCCCTGCGTATCTTGTAGCAAACCAGTCAAGACCAACCAGCGTGCAATACTCTGCGATTGTTGTGGCAACTGGGTGCACCTAGCTTGCTCCAAACTAACCATATCTGATTACCAATTATTAGATAATACTGAAGAGCCATGGTGGTGCATAGAATGTAATAAAAGATTGTTCCCATTCAATCACTATGAAAATGATATCAATTTTATGTTGACCATATCAGGTGTAAATTACAATGATAGCTACTTGAACCCTAACGCACACATAATTTCAAATATGCTTATAAATCCATTTCAGTTAAATACACAAGACCAATGCACATTCTCTGAAGCCGATACTGAAGACAGAGAAATTGATTTTCAACAGCTTGAATGTAACTATGCACTACTACTAAGAGTACAGAATCTGTTTCCTTTTCAGTCCTTCATATTAATACTCGCTCTATTTTAAAGAATTATGATAAACTAAGTAATTTCCTAGATTCTAGTATTCATGAATTTAGTATTGTAGGGATTACTGAGACATGGCTAAAGCCGGACTCCCCACTCAACTTAATTAAGATGCAAAACTATAAATTCATAGAGAAGTTCAGGCCTATTAAACCTGGAGGTGGTGTAGGCATCTATATAAAGAACAACATACAGTATATTATGAGGGAAGATTTGTCAACAACTGAAGAATTCATCGAAACAATATTTATTGAAATTCCCGTGGAAAAAATCAAAGAATAAAATTATTGATGTCACATACAGACCTCCTGTAAGTGACAATGATAAATTTATTAAAACCCTAGAAAATATTTTAAAAACAATTCAAAATGAAAATAAAGCAGCCTATATATTGGGAGATTTTAACATTGATTTATTGAAACAAAATAATTTCTAAACACGGGATTTTTTGAACTTACTAAAAACATTTGGATTCTATCCATTTATATCAAAACCAACAAGAATCACTGAGTTCACAGCTACTGTTATTGACAGCATTTTCTCGAATGCCTCTGTAAGCACCAAGAACCAA
The DNA here is from genome assembly GCA_034401795.1 of Chaetoderma sp. LZ-2023a. Classification (NCBI taxonomy): domain Eukaryota; kingdom Metazoa; phylum Mollusca; class Caudofoveata; order Chaetodermatida; family Chaetodermatidae; genus Chaetoderma; species Chaetoderma sp. LZ-2023a. The sequence continues at coordinate 93,684,740 of CM067368.1, read as the reverse complement.
GCAGGTATTTTCGTTGTGGACATTTCAGACCATCTACCCATTTATTATATGGAGAAAGAAAAAATAAGACAAAAATCATTCATAAAGGAAGGAATAACATGCAGAGATTTTAGAAATGATAACATAGAAAAATTTAAAATGAATATGGCAAATATAAACTGGAATCAGATAATAGAGTGCCAGACATGTGAAGATGCCTACAACGCATTCCATACTCTTTGAACTAACATTTATGAATCAAGCTTTCCACTGAAAAAACTAAAAAAGTTTAAACAAAATCCTACTAAACCCTGGTTAACAACAGGATTGATAGCTGCCTGTCATAAGAAGAATAAGATGTATTTAAATTTTATAAAATTTCCAACAAGAAATAATGATGCCCAATTTAAAAAGTACAGAAACAGATTAAATCAGATAATCAGGACGGCAAAGATAAACTATTATCATTATAAATTTGAAGAGCAAAAGAACAATATAAAAGAAACATGGAAATGAATAAAAACACTATTGAATAAACAAAAAAGCAGTTCAGAAACATCCCGGTTCATTTATAATAATACAATTATAACTGACAAAAAAGAAATTGCGGATAAATTTATTGAATACTTTATAAATATTGGGCCTAATTTATCTAAAAAAAATACAGACCAGTCCTGGAATAAATGTGCAAGACTATCTGACCCGCGACTACCAATCCTCAATGTTCCTGACCCCTACTGACAATGAAGAAATTTACAAAAGCTTAATGAAAATTAACCCAACTAAGAGTGCCGGCATTGATAACTTTAAATGGAAAATCTTTAAAAACTGTGCTAGAGAAATACTAACTCCACTGAATCACATCAGCAATCTATCATTTTCACAGGGTATATTTCCATCCCGATTAAAAACTGCATGCGTAACACCTATATTCAAAGCTAAAGTCCCATCTGATTTTACTAACTATAGGCCAGTCTCAGTACTTCCGCTTTTCTCTAAACTTCTGGAAAGATTATACTACAATAGAACTAAGAATATCTTAATAAAAACTCTATAATCCATGAATCCCAGTACGGCTTCAGAGAAAAACACTCTACCATGCTTGCCATTGTGGATATGCTTGAAAAAATAACCACATCCCTTGAGAGAAATGAACACACTCTAGGTGTATTCTTGGACCTCTCCAAAGCATTCGATACTATTGATCATGAAATATTACTTAAAAAACTATCCCACTATGGAATTAGGGGCATTGCATTAAATTGGATATATAGCTATTTAACTAACAGAACACAATGTGTAAAATTCAGTGGGGCCATGTCAGGAGACAGGAAATTAGTCTGTGGTGTTCCACAATGATCAATTCTTGGACCTCTGTTGTTTTTATTATACATGAATGACCTACCCAAAGCATGTAATCACCTCTCACTAATATTGTTTGCGGATGATACCAATGCCTTTTGTAGTCACAAGGACATAGACACTGTATACAAGTATGTAAATAATGAAATGAAAAAAATCATAGACTGGTTTAAAGTGAATAAATTATCTCTGAATGTCGATAAAACTAACTATATACTTTTCACAAAATCTAAGAATTTAAAACAAATAGATCTCCCCAAAATGCATGTAAATAATCAAGAAATTCACGAAGCACAATATGTCAAATTTCTTGGCGTCTATCTGGATAAAAGCTTAACCTGGGAGAAGCATATTGAAATAGTGAGATCCAAGGTAGCAAAGAACAACGGTATCATGCGCAGACTTAAGCCATATCTTCCCCCTAATATTCTAAAAACTCTATATTGTACACTGATCCTTCCACATATCACATATTGTAATGTAATATGGACTAACACGCATACAACTAAACTAGCACATCTAAAATCACTACAAAAGCAGGCAATCAAATTATTCGCACAGCCAGCAGAGGGCATGGATGTCTTTAAAACCGAAAAAAATGCTAAAACTTGAAGACATTGGAGCTGTCCAACTATGCACTATCTTAAGGGACTACCATAATGGCAATCTACCGTCCTCATTATCAAACCTTTTTAGGAACAACTCCGATATACACTCGCACAACACACGAACTACGAATAACTTACACCAAACCTATTACAGAACAATGACAGCTACACAAAAACCATCACTCCAATCAATACAACTCTGGAACAACACAGATATAAATATACGCACACAAATTCTTACACAAAGCTCTTTTAAACAAAATATTAAAAAAATAGTCTTAGAAAGATACTAAAAATCCAAACCAATGACATAAATGCAGAAGTCACCACCATGGCAGTACAAAAACAAGTATGGACCCAGTTGCCAGGATAACAACTAGAATGTAAAATACACATCTGCAATAATAATAATAATAATAATAATAATAATAATAATAATAATAATAATAATAATAATAATAATAATAATAATAATAATAATAATGCATCCGTAATTGTTGATGTGGATGATGCAGTTGTGTATAATAATAATAATAATAATAATAATAATAATAATAATAATAATAATAATAATAATAATAATAATAATAATAATAATAATAATAATAATAATAATAATAATAATATTGTAAACAAGATATGCATGTTTTTCCGCCATTCCCATGTGTGTGTGTGCGTGTGCGTGTGCGCGTGCGCGTGCGCGTGCGCATGTGTGTGTGCGTGTGCGTGTGTGTGTGTGTGCGCGTGCGTGTGTGTGTTAATTGTCTATTGTCTTAAATGTATACACCCATGATCCAACTATCACTGAATTATATGTTTATTATATGTTAAATGTAAGGGGTCCACCGCTGTATAGGCTCAGCCTTTGGTGGACTGCCTGTTGTGTAAATCTATGTGTTATATGAAAATAAATAATTTTGAATCTTGAATCTTGAATCTAGAATGAGGGTAAGTTGGGCCAAAGAGTGTGACGTTGTTCTGTAGAGGGAGGGTGATGTAAGTAAAAGAGTGTGACAATGTTCTGTAGAGTGAGCGTGCTGTGAGACAAAGAGAGTAACGGTATTCTGTAGAGTGAGGGTGATGTGAGACAAAGAGAGTGACGTTGTTATGTAGAGTGAGGATAATGTGAGACAAAGAAAGTAACGTTGTTCTGTAGAGTGAGTGTGATGTGAGACAAAGAGAATGATGCTTTTCTGTAATGTGAGGGTGACTTTGGATAAAGAGGGTGACGTTATTCTGTAGAGTGAGGCTGATGTGAGACAAAGAAAGTGACATTATTCGGTAGAGTGAGGGCGATGTGAGACAAAGAATGTGACATTATTCGGTAGAGTGCGGGCGATGTGAGACAAAGAATGTGACGTTGGTCTGTAGAGCGAGGTGATGTAAGACAAAGAGAGTAACGTTATTCTATAGAGTGAGGAGAATGGGAGACAAAGAGACTAACGTTGTTCTGTTGAGTGAGTGTGATGTGAGACCAAGAGAGTGACGCTGTTCTGTAGAGGGCTGGTGATTTGGAACAAAGAGTATGAAGTTGTTCTGTAGTGGGAGAGTGATTTGGGACACGGAGTTTGACGCTGTTCTGTAGAGGGAGGGTGATTTGGAACACAGAGCGTGACGTTGTTCTGTAGTGGGAGGGTGATTTGGGATAAAAATTGTGACGTTGTTCTGTAGAGTGAGGCTGATGTGAGACAAAGACAGTGACACTATTCTGTAGAATAAGGGTGATTTGGGACAAAGAGTGTGACGTTGATCTGTAGAGGGAGGGTGATGTGAGTAAAAGAGTGTGACAATGCTCTGTAGAGTGAGAGTGATGTGAGACACAGAGACTAACGTTGTTCTGTGGAGTGAGTGTGATGTGACAAAGAGAGTAACGTTGTTCTGTAGAGGGAGGGTAATTTGGGACAAAGAGTGTGACGTTGTTCTGTGGAGTGAGGTTGATGTGAGACAAACGGAGTGACGTTGTTCTGTGGAGGGAGAGTGATTTGGGATCAAGAGCGTGACGTTATTCTGCAGAGTGAGGCTGATGTGAGACAAGGAGTGTGACATTGTTCTGTAGAGTGAGGGCGATGTGAGACAAAGAAAGTGATGTTTTTATGTAGAGTGAGGGTGATGTGGACAAAGCGAGTGACGTTGTTCTATAGAGGGCTGGTGATTTGGAACAAAGAGTATGACGTTGTTCTCTAGTTGAAGCGTGATTTGGGACAAAGAGTATGGCGTTATTATGTAGAGTGAGGCTGATGTGAGACAAAGAGGGTCACACTGTTCTGTAGAGCAAGGGTGATTTGAGACAAAGAGAGTAACGTTGTTCTGTAGAGTGAGTGTGATGTGTGACAAAGGGAGTGACGCTGTTCTATAGAGGGAGGGTGAGTTGGAACAGAGTGTGACGTTGTTATGTTTTGGGAGGGTGATGTGAGACAAAGAGAGTAACGTTGTTCTCTAGAGTGAGAGCGATGTGAGACTAAGAGAGTAACTCTGCTCTGTAGAGTGAAGGTGATGTGAGACAAAGAGAGTGACCTTGCTCTGTAAAGTGAGAGCGATTTGGGACAAAGAGTATGACGTTATTCTGTAGAGTGAGGCTGATGTGAGACAAAGAGAGGCACACTGTTCTGTAGGGCGAGGGTGATGTGAGACAAAGAGAGTAACGTTGTTCTGTAGAGTGAGTGTGATGTGAGACAAAGAGAGTGACGCAGTTCTGTAGAGGGAGGGTGAGTTGGAACAGAGTGTGAGGTTGATATGTTTTGGGAGGCTGATGTGAGACAAAGAGAGTAACGTTGTTCTACAGAGTGAGGATAATGTGAGACAAAGAGAGTAACGTTGTCTTGTAGAGTGAGTGTGATGTGAGACCAAGAGAGTGACGCTGTTCTGTAGATGGCGGGTGATTGGGAACAAAGAGTATGACGTTGTTCTCTAGTGGGAGGGTGAATTGGGACAAAGAGTGTGACGCTGTTCTGTAGAGGGAGGGTGATTTAGAACTCAGAGCGTGACGTTGTTCTGTAGTGGGCGGGTGATTTGGACAAAGAGTGTGACGTTATTCTGTAGAGTGGGCCGATGTGAGACTAAGAGAGTGACACTATTCTGTAGAAGGATGGTGAGTTGGAACGGAGTGTGACTTTGTTATCTTTTGGGAGAGTGATTTGGGACCAAGAGCGTAACGTTATTCTGTAGAGTGAGGGCGATGTGAGACAAAGAAAGTGACGTTGTTCTGTAGAATGAGAGTGATATGAGGCAAAGAGAGTGACGTTGCTCTGTAAAGTGAGGCTAATGTGAGACAAAGAATGTGAAGTTGGCCTATAGAGTGAGGGTGATGTGAGACAAAGAGAGTGATGTTGTTCTGTAGAGTGAGAGCGATGTGAGCCAAAGAGAGTAACGTTGTTTTGTAGAGTGAGCGTGATGTGAGCCAGAAAATGTGGCGGTGTTCTGTACAGGCAGGGTAGTGTGAGACAAAGAGAGTGACGCTGGTCGGTAGAGGGAGGGTGAGTTGGAACAGAGTGTGACGTTGTTATGTTTTGGGAGGGTGATTTGGGACCACGAGCGTAACGTTGTTCGGTAATGTGTGGGTGACTTTGGATAAAGAGTGTGACGTTATTCTGTAGAGTGAGGCTGACGTGAGACAAAGAAAGGGGCATTATTCTGTAGGGTGAGGGCGATGTGAGACAAAGAATGTGACGTTGTTCTGTCGAGCGAGGGTGATGTGAGACAAAGAGAGTAACGTTGTTCAATAGAGTGAGGATAATGTGAGACAAAGAGAGTAACGTTGTCTTGTAGAGTGAGTGTGATGTGAGACAAAGAGAGTGACGCTGTTCTGTAGAGGGCGGGTGATTTGGAAAAAAGAGTATGACGTTGTTCTATAGTGGGAGGGTGATTTGGGACAAAGAGTGTGACGCTGTTCTGTAGAGGGAGGGTGATTTAGAACACAGATCGTGACGTTGTTCTGTAGTGGTAGGGTTATTTGGGACAAAGTGTGTGACGTTGTTCTGTTGAGGGCCGGTGATGTGAGTAAAAGAGTGTGACAATGCTCTGTAGAGTGAGGCTGATGTGAGACAAAGAGTGTGACATTGTTTTGTAGAGTGAGGGCGATGTGAGACAAAGAAAGAGACGTTGTTCTGTAGAGAGAGCGTGATATCAGACAAAGAGTGAGACGTTGTTCTGTAGTGGGAGGGTGAATTTGTACCAAGAGTATGGCGTTATTCTGTAGAGTGAGGCTGATGTGAGACAAAGAGTGTGACATTGTTATGTAGAGCGAGGGCGATGTGAGACAAAGAAAGTGACGTTGTTCTGGAGTGTGAGGGTGATATGAGACAGAGACACTGACGTTGTTCTGTAGAGTGACGGTGATGTGAGACAAAGAATGTGACGCTGCTCGGTAGAGTGAGTATGATGTGAGACAAAGAATGTGACGCTGTTCTATAGAGATTGGGTGATTTGGATCAAAGAGTGTTACGTTGTTCTGTGGTGGGAGGGTGATTTGGGACAAAGATTGTAAGGTTGTTCTCTAGGGCAAGAGTGATTTGGAACAAAGAGCGTAACGTTGTTCTGTAGTTGGAGGGTGATTTTGGACCAAGAGTGTGACGTTATTCTCTAGAATGAGGCTGATGTGAGACAGAGAGTGTGACATTCTTCTGTAGAGGGAATGGGTTGTAAGACAAAGAGAGTGACGTTGCTCGGTAGAGTGAGTATGATGTGAGACAAAGAATGTGACGTTTTTCTGTAGAGTGAGGGTGATGTGTGACAAAGAGAGTGACGTTGCTCTGTAGAGTGAGGATAACGTGAGACAAAGAAAGTGAACATGTTTTGTAGAGTGAGACACAGGAAGTGACGTTGTTCTGCAGAGTGATTGTGATGTGGGACAAAGAGAGTGACGTTGCTCTGTAAAGTGAGCGTGGTTTGGGACAAAGAGTGTGGCGTTAATTTGTGGGGTAGGGTTGATGTGAGACAAAGAGAGAAACGTTGTTCTGTTGGGTGAGGATAATGTGAGACAAAGAGAGTAATGCTGTTCTGTAGAGTGAGTGTGATGCGAGACAAATAGAGTGACGCTGTTCTATAGAGGGAGGGTGATTTAGAACAAAGAGTGTGAGGTTGTTCTGTAGATTGAGGGTGATTTGGGATAAAGAGTAGGACGTTGTTCTGTAGAGTGAGGCTGATGTAAGACAAAGAGAGGGACGCTGTTCGATAGAGTGGGGCTGATTTGGGACAAAGATTGTGAGGTTGTGCTGTAGAGTGAGTGTGATGTGAGACAAAGAGAGTGACGCTGTTCTATAGAGGGAGGGTGATTTAGAACAAAGAGTGTGAGGTTGTTCTGTAGATTGAGGGTGATTTGGGATAAAGAGTAGGACGTTGTTCTGTAGAGTGAGGCTGATGTGAGACAAAGAGAGTGACTCTGTTCAGTAGAGTGGGGCTGATTTGGAAAAAAGAGTGTGAGGTTGTTCTGTAGAGTGAGGGTAATGAGAGACAAAGAGAGTAACGTTGTTATTTAGAGTGAGGATAATGTGAGACACAGAGAGTAACGTTGCTCTGTAGAGTGAGGTGGTGTGAGACACAGAGAGTGACGCTGTTCTATAGAGGGAGGGTGATTTGGAACAAAGACTGTGACGTTGTTTTTTTAGTGGGTGGGTGATTTTGGACCAAGAGTGTGACGTTATTCTGTAGAGCGAGGCTGATGTAAGACAAAGAGAGGGACGCTGTTCGATAGAGTGGGGCTGATTTGGAAAAAAGAGTGTGAGGTTGTTCTGTAGATTGAGGGTGATTTGGGATAAAGAGTAGGACGTTATTCTGTAGAGTGAGGCTGATGTGAGACAAAGAGAGTGACTCTGTTCAGTAGAGTGGGGCTGATTTGGGACAAAGTGTTTGAGGTTGTTCCGTAGAGTGAGGGTGATGAGAGACAAAGAGAGTAACGTTGTTATTTAGAGTGAGGATAATGTGAGACACAGAATGTAACGTTGCTCTGTAGAGTGAGGGTGATGTGAGACAAAGAGAGTGACGCTATTCTATAGAGGGAGGGTGATTTGGAACAAAGACTGTGACATTGTTTTTTTAGTGGGTGGATGATTTTGGACCAAGAGTGTGACGTTATTCTGTAGAGCGAGGCTGACGTGAGACAAAGAGAGGGACGCTGTTCGATAGAGTGGGGCTGATTTGGGAAAAAGTGTGTGAGGCTGTTCTGTAGATTGAGGGTGATTTGGGATAAAGAGTAGGACGTTATTCTGTAGAGCGAGGCTGATGTGAGACAAAGAGAGTGAGGTTGTTCCGTAGAGTGAGGGTGATGAGAGACAAAGAGAGTAACGTTGTTATTTAGAGTGAGGATAATGTGAGACACGGAGAGTAACGTTGCACTGTAGAGTGAGGGTGATGTGAGACAAAGAGAGTGACGTTGTTCTGTAGAGGGAGGGTGATGTGAGACACAGAGAATGACGTTGTTCTGTAGAGTGAGGATGATGTGAGACAAAGAGAGTAATGTTGTTCTGTAGAGTGAGTGTTATGTGAGACAAAGAGAGTGATGCTGTTCTGTAGAGGGAGGGTGATTTGGATCAAAGAGTGTGACGTTATTCTGTAGAGTGAGGCTGGTGTGAGACAAAGAATGTGACGCTGTTCTGTGGAGGGAGGGTGATTTGACGCAAAAGGTGTAACGTTGTTCTGTAGTGGGAGGGTGATTTTGGACCACGGGTCTGACGTTATTCTTTAGAATGGGGCTGATGTGAGACAAAGAATGTGACGTTTTTCTGTAAAGTGAGGGCAATGTGATACAAAGAGAGTAACGTTGTTCTGTAGAGTGAGGATGATGTGAGACAAAGATAGTGACGTTGTTCTGTAGAGTGAGGGCTATGTGATACAAAAAGTGTAACGTTGTTCTGTAGAGTGAGGGTGATGTGAGACATATTGAGTGCCGTTGTTCTGTAGAGGGATGGTGATGTGAGACACAGAGAATGACGTTGTTCTGTAGAGTGAGGATGATGTGAGACAAAGAGAGTAATGTTGTTCTGTAGGGTGAGTGTGATGTGAGACAAAGAGAGTGACGCTGTTCTGTAGAGGGAGGGTGATTTGGATCAAAGAGTGTGACGTTATTCTGTAGAGTGAGGCTGGTGTGAGACAAAGAATGTGACGCTGTTCTGTGGAGGGAGGGTGATTTGGAGCAAAAGGTGTAACGTTGTTCTGTAGTGGGAGGGAGATTTTGGACCACGGGTCTGACGTTATTCTTTAGAATGGGGCTGATGTGAGACAAATAATGTGACGTTTTTCTGTAAAGTGAGGGCGATGTGATACAAAGAGAGTAACGTTGTTCTGTAGAGTGAGGGTGATGTGAGACAAAGATAGTGACGTTGTTCTGTAGAGTGAGGGCGATGTGATACAAAAAGTGTAACGTTGTTCTGTAGAGTGAGGGTGATGTGAGACATATTGAGTCCGTTGTTCTGTAGATGGATGGTGATGTGAGACACATGGGGTGACGTTGTTCTGCAGAGTGAGGGTGATGGGAGACAAAGAGAGTGACGTTGCTCTGCAAAGTGAGCGTGATTTGGGACAAAGAGTGTGGCGTTAATTTGTGGGTTAAGGGTGATGTGAGACAAAGAGAGAAACGGTGTTCTGTTGGGTGAGGATAATGTGAGACAAAGAGAGTAATGCTATTCTGTAGAGTGAGTGTGATGTGAGACAAATAGAGTGACGCTGTTCTGTAGAGGGAGGGTGATTTGGAGAAAATAATGTGATGTTGTTCTGTCGTGGGAGGGTGATTTGGGACAAAGATTGTGAGGTTGTGCTGTAGAGTGAGTGTGATGTGAGACAAATAGTGTGACGCTGTTCTGTAGAGGGAGAGTGATTTGGGGAAAAGAATGTGACGTTGTTCTGTCGTTGGAGGGTGATGTGGGACAAAGATTGTGAGGTTGTGCTGTAGAGTGAGTGTGATGTGAGACACGAGAGTGACGCTGTTCTGTAGACTGTGGGTGATTTTGGACCAAGAGTGTGACGTTATTCTGTAGAGCGAGGCTGATGTGAGACAAAGAGAGTGACGCTGTTCTGGAGTGGGAGGGTGATTTTGGACAAAGAGTGTGAGGTTGTTCTGTAGAGTGAGGGTGATGTGAGACGAAGAGAGTGACACTATTCTGTAGAGCGTGGGTGATGTGAGACAAAGAGAGTAACATTGTTCTGTTGAGTGAGGGTGATATGAGACAAAGAGAGTGACGTTGTTCTGTAGAGTGAGGGTGATGTGAGACAAAGAGTGTGACGTTGTTCTGTAGAGTATGGGTGATATGAGACAAAGAGAGTAACGTTAGAGTGAGTATAAGAGAGAGAGAGAGAGAGAGAGAGAGAGAGAGCGAGAGAGAGAGAGAGAGAGTGAGAGAGAGAGAGAGAGAGAGAGAGAGAGAGTGAGAGAGAGAGACAAAGATTGTGATGTTGTTCGCTAGAGTGAGGGTGATGTGAGACACAGAGAGTCACGCTGTTGTGTAGAGGGAGGGTGATTTCAAACAAAGAGTGTGACGTTGTTCTGTGGTAGGAGGGTGATTTGGGACTAAGAGTGTGACGTTATTCTGTAGAGTGAGGCTGATGTGAGACAAAGAGTAAGACAAAGACACTGCCGTTGTTTTCAAGAGTAAGGGTGACGTGAGACAAAGAGAGTGACGTTGCTCGGTAGAGTGAGTATGATGTGAGACAAAGAAAGTGAGGTTTTTCTGTAGAGTGAGGGTGATGTGAGACAAAGAGAGTGACGTTGCTCTCTAGAGTGAGGATAATGTGCGACAAAGAATGGGAAATTGTTTTGTGGATTGAGGGTGATGTGAGACACAGAGAGTGACGTTGTTCTGTAGAGTGAGGGTGATGTGAGACAATGAGAGTGACGTTGTACTGTAGAGTGAGGGTGATGTGAGACAAAGAGAGCAACGTTGTTCTGTAGAGTGTGGGTGTGTAAGACAAAGAGAGTGACACTGTTCTGTAGAGCATGGATGATGTGAGACAAAGAGAGTAACGTTGTTATATAGAGTGAGGTTAATGTGAGACAAAGAGCCTAACGTTGTTTTGTAGAAGGAGGGTGATGTGAGACACAGAGAGTGGTGTTGTTCTGTAAAGTGAGTGTGACTTGGGATAAAGAGTGTGGCGTTGTTCTGTAGACTGAGGGTGCTGTGAAGAAACGAGTTTGACAATGTTCTGTAGAGTGAGGGGGATGTGAGACAAAGAGAGTGACGCTGCTCAGTCGAGTGAGTATGATGTGAGACAAAGAAAGTGACGTTTTTGTGTATCGTGAAGGTGATGTGAGACAAAGAGTGTGCCGTTGTTCTGTAGAGTGAGGACATTGTGAGACAAAGAAAGTGACGTTTTTCTGTAGTGTGAGGGTGATGTGAGACAAAGAGTGTGATGTTGTTCTGTACTGGGAGGCTGATTTGGGACAAAGATTGTGAGGTTGTTCGCTAGAGTGAGGGTGATGTGAGACAAACAGAGTGACGCTGTTGTGTAGAGGGAGGGTGATTTGGAACAAAGAGTGTGATGTTGTTCTGTAGTGGGAGGGAGATTTGCCACCAAGACTGTGACGTTATTCTGTAGGTTGAGGGTGATATGAGACAAAGAGTGTGACATTATTCTGTAGAGTAAGGGCGATGTGAGGCAAAGAGAGTGACGTTGCTCTGCAGAGTGAGGATAATGTGAGACAAAGAATGGGAAATTGTTCTGTAGATTGAGGGGGATGTGAGACACAGAGAGTGACGTTGTTCTGTAGAGTGAGGGTGATGTGAGACAATGAGAGTGACGTTGTACTGTAGAGTGAGGGTGATGTGAGACAAAGAGAGCAATGTTGTTCTGTAGAGTGAGGGTGGTGTAAGGCAAAGAGTGTGACACTGTTCTTGTGAGCGTGGATGATGTGAGACAAAGAGAGTAACGTTGTTATATAGAGTGAGGTTAATGTGAGACAAAGAGAGTAACGTTGTTTTGTAGAAGGAGGGTGATGTGAGACACAGAGTGTGGCATTGTTCTGTAAAGTGAGGGTGACTTGGGATAAAGAGTGTGGCGTTGTTCTGTAGAGTGAGGGTGCTGTGAAGAAAATAGTTTGATTCTGTTCTGTCGAGTGGGGGATAATGTGAGACAAAGATATTGACGCTGTTCTCTAGAGGGAGGATGATTTGGAACAATGAGGTTGACGTTATTCTGTAGTGGGAGGGTGATTTGGGACAAAGAGAGTAACGTTATTATATAGAGTGACGGTGATGTGAGACAAAGAGTGTGACACTATTCAGTAGAATGAGGGTGATTTGGGACAAAACGTGTGAGGTTGTTCTGTAGAGTGAGGGCGATGTCAGACAAAGAATGTGAAGTTGTTCTGTAGATTGAGGGTGATTTGGGACAAAGAGTGTGACATTATTCTGTAGAGTGAGGGTGATGTGGGACAACGAGTGTAACGTTGTCCTGCAGAGTGAGGATAATGTGAGAAAAATCTTTAGAGTAAGAGAGTGACGCTTTTCTGTGGAGGGAGAGTGATTTGGATCACAGAGTGTGACGTTGTTCTGTACTGGGTGGTGATTTAGGACACAGAGTTTGACGTTTCTCCGTAGAGGGAGGGTGATGTGAGACAAAGAATGTGGCGTTGTTCTGAGGAGTGAGGGTAATATGAGACAAAGAATGTGACATTATTCTGCAAAGTGAGGCTCATGAGAGACAAAGAGAGTGACACTGTTCTGCAGCGAGGTTGATTTCGGAAAAAGGGTTTGACGTAGAGCGAGGATGATGTGAGAAAAAGACTGCGACGTTGTTCTCTAGAGTGATGGTAATATAAGTCAAAGAGAGTGACACAGTGGAGTGAGGATAATGTGAGACAAAGAGAATAACGTTATTTTCTATGGTGAGTGTGATATGAGACAAAGAGAGTGACGCTGTTCTGTAGAGGGAGGGTGATATGAAACAACATGTGTGACGTTGTTCTGTATTGGGAGGCTGATTTGGGACAAAGAGTGTAACGTTATTTTGTAGATTGAGGCTGATGTGAGACAAAGAGTGTGACGCTATCCTGTAGAATGTTGGTGACTTGGGATTAAGAGTGTGACATTGTTCTGTAGAGTGAGGTGTCTGTGATAAAAAGTGTTTGACATCGTTCTGTAGTGAGGGTGATGTGACACAAAGAGAGTGACGTTGCACTCTGGGGTGAGCGTGATTTGGGACAACGAGTGTAGCATTATTCTGTAGATTGAGGCTGATACGAGACAAAGAAACTGACGCTGGTCTGTAGAGGGAGGGTGATTTGGGTCATTGAGTGTGACCTTGTTCTATAGTGGGAGGGTGATTTGGGACTAAGTGTGTGACATTATTCTGTAGAGCGAGGCTGATGTGAGACAAAGAGCATGACGCTGTTCTGTATAGAGAGGGTGATTTGTGACAAAGAGTGTGAGGTTGTTCTGTAGAGTGAAGGTGATGTGAGACAAAGAGAGTGACGCTGTTTTGTAGAAGGAGGGAGATTTGGAACAAAGAGGGTGATGTTGCTCTGTAGTCGTGGCGTGATGTGGGACTAAGAATGCGATGTTATTCTGTAGATTGAGGCTGATGTGAGACAAAGAGAGTGACACTGTTCTGTAGTGGGAAGGTGATTTGGGACAAATAGTGTGAGGTTGTTCTGTAGAGTGAGGGTGATGTGAGACAAAGAGAGTGACGCTGTTCTGTAGAGGGAGGGTGATTTGAAATAAAGAGTGTGATGTTGTTCTGTAGTGGGAGGGCGATATAAGACAAAGAATGTAACGCTGTTCTGTAGAGTGAGGGTGATGTGAGACAAAGAGTGTGACGTTGTTCTGTAGAGTGAGGGTGATGTGAGACAAAGAGAGTGACACTGTTCTGTAGAGGGAAGGTGCTTTGGAACAAAGCATGTGACATTGGTCTGTAGTGGCGGTGTGGTTTGGGACAAAGCGTGTGGTGTTATTCTGTAGAGTGAGACTGATGTGAGACAAAGAGAGTGACGTTGTTCCGTATAGTGAGGGCGATGCGAGACAACGAAAGTGACGTTGTTCTGTAGAGTGAGGATAATGTGAGACAATGCGATTAACGTTGTTCTGTGAGACAAAGAAAGTGACACTGATCTGTAGAGGGAGGGTGATTTGGATCAAAGAGTGTGACGTTGTTCTGTAGTGGGAGGGTAATATGGGATTTGGAGTGAGGGTGATATGGGACAAAGAGAGTGACGTTGTTCTGTAGAGTGAGCATGTTTTGGGACAAAGAGTCTGATGTTATTATGTAGGGTGAGGGTGATGTGAGACAAAGAGAGTAACGTTGTTCTGTAGAGTGAAGATAATGTGAGACAAAGAGGGTAACGTTGTTCTGTAGAGTGAGTATGATGTGAGACAAAGAGAGTCTCGCTGTTGGAACAAAGAGTTCGACATTGTTCTGTAGTGGGTGGGTGAATATTGGAAAAAGAGTATGACGTTTCTTTAGAGTGAGGCTGATGTGAGACTGAGGCTTTTCTTTAGCGTGAGTGTGATTTGGGACAAAGAGTGTGACGTTCTTCTTTAGAGGGAGGGTGATGTGAGAAAAAGACTCTGACAATGTTCTGTAGAGTGAGGGCGATGTGAGACAAAGAAACTGATGTTGCGCTGTAGAGTGAGGTGATGTGAGACAAAAAGAGTGGCGTTGTTCTGTAGAGTGAGGATGATGTGAGACAAAGAGAGTGACGTTGGTTTGTAGAGTGTGGGTGATGAGCGACAAAGAGAGCGACGTTGTTCTGTAGAGTGAGTGCGAGGTGAGACAAAGAGAGTAACGTTGTTCTGTAGGGTGAAGATAATGTGAGACAAAGAGAGTAACGTTGTTCTGTAGAGTGAGTGTGATGTAAGACAAAGAGAGTGATGCTGTTCTGTATGGGGAGGGTAATTTGGATCAAAGAGTGTGACGTTGTTCTTTAATGGGTGCGTGATTTGGGACAAAGAGTTTGACGTTATTCTGTAGAGTGAGGCGAATGTGAGACAAAGAGTGTGACAATGTTCTGTAGGGTGAGGGTGATGTGAAACAAAGAGAATGGCGTTGATTTGTGGAGTGAGGGTGATATGACACAAAGAAAATGACATTATTCTGTAGAGTGAGGCTGAAGTGAGTGCTCTGTAGAGTGAGGGAGATTTGGAACAAAGAGTGCGACGTTGTTCTGTAGTGGGTGGTCGATTTGGGACAGAGTGTGACGTTATTCTTTAGAGTAAGGCTGATATGAGGCAAAGGTAGTGAGACTGTTTTGTTGAATGAGGGTGATGTGAGACAAAGAGAGTGACGTTGGTCTGTAGAGTGAGGGCGATGTATAAACAGAGTAGCGTTGTTCTGTACAGAGAGGATGATGTGAAACAAAGAACGTGACGTTTTTCTGTAGAGGAGAGTGATGTGAGACAAAGAATGTTACGTTGTCCTGTAGGGTGAGGGTGATTTACGACAAAGAGAGTGACGTTGTTCTGTAGAGTGAAGATAATGTGAGACAAAGAGAGTAACATTGTTCTGTAGAGTGAGCTTGATGTGAGGCAAAGAGAGTCACGCTGCTCTGTAGAGGGAGGGTGATTTGGGACAAAGCGTGTGACGCTGTTCTGTACAGTGAGTTTTATTTGGGACATATAGTGTGAGGATGTTCTATAGAATGAGGGTAATGTGAGACAAAGAGAGAGAGAGAGAGAGACGCTGTTCTGTAGAGAGAGGGTGATTTGGAACAAAGAATGTGACGTTGTTCTGTTGTGCGAGGGTGATGTGAGACAAAGAGAGTGACGTTGTTCTGTGGAGTGAGGGTGATATGGGAAAAAGAGTGTGACATTGTTCTGTAGAGTAACGGTGGTGTGAGGCAAACAGAGTAACTTTGTTCTGTAGAGGTAGGGTGATGTGAGAAAAAGAGTGTGACATTATTCTGTAGGGTGAGGCTGATGTGGGACAAAGAGAGTGACGTTGTTCTGTAGAGTGAGCGTGATTTGGGACAAGGAGTGTGACGTTATTCTGTAGAGTGAGGGTGATGTGAGACCAAGAGAGTGATGTTGTTCTGCAGAGTGAGGCTGCTTTGGGACAAAGTGTTTGACGTTGCTCTGTAGAGTGAGGGTGATGTGAGCCCAAGAGAGTGGCGTTGTTCTCTAGAGTGAGGCTGCTTTGGGACAACTTGTGTGACGTTGCTCTGTAGAGTGAGGGTGGTGTGAGACAAAGAGAGTGGCGTTTTTCTGTCGAGTGAGGGTGATGCGAGACATTGGGAGTAACGTTGTTCTGTTGGGTGAGGGCGATGTGAGACAAAGAGTATGATATTGTTCTGTAGAGGGAGGGTGATGTGTGACAAATAGCTCGACGTTGCTCTGTAAAGTGAGCGTCATTTGGGACAAAGAGTGTGACGTTATTCTGAAGAGTGAGGGTGTGTGAGACAAAGAGGTTGACGCTGTTCTGTAGAGTGCGGGTTATTTGGGACATAGAGTGTAAGGTTGTTCTGTAGAGTGAGGGTCAAGTGAGACAAAGAGAGTGACGCTATTCTGTAGAGGGAGGGTGATTTGGAACAAAGTGCGACAATGTTCTCTAGAGTGAGGGTCATTTGAGACAAAGAGAATGACGTTGTTCTGTAGAGTGAGGGTGATGTGAGACAAAGAGTGTGATATTGTTCTGTAGAGTGAGGGTGATTTGGAACAAAGAGTGTGACATTATTCTGTAGAGTGAGGCTGATGTGAGTCAAAAAGAGTGACCCTGTTCTGTAGAGTGAGGGTGATTTGGAACAACGAGATTGACGTTGCTCTGTAGATTGAGGGTTATGTGAGACAACGTTGTTCTGTTGAGTGAGGGTAATGTGAGACAAAGAGAGTGACGTTGTTCTGTAGAGTGAGGTTGATGTGAGATAAAGAATGTAATATTCTTCTGTATAGGGAGGGTGATTTGTGACACAGAGAGTGACAGTGTTCTGTAGAGTGTGGGTGATGACAAAGAAGTGACGTTGCTCTGTAGAGCGAGTGTAATGTGAGACAAAGAGAGTGACGTTGTTCTGTAGAGTGAGGGTGCTTTTGGATAAAAGATCGTGACGTTGCTCTGTAGTGTGAGGGTGATGTGAGACAAGGAGGGTGGCGTTGTTCTGTCGAGTGAGGGTGATGCAAGACATTGAGAGTAACGTTATTTTTGTTGAGTGAGGTTGATGTGAGACAAAGAATGGAATGTTGCTCTGTAGAGGTATGGTGATGTGAGACAAAGAGCGTGACGTTGCTTTGTAAAGTGAGCGTGATTTCGGACAAAGAGTGTGACGTTATTATGTTGAGTGAGGGTGATGTGAGACAAAGAGAGTGACGCTGTTTTGTACATTGAGGGTTATTTGGGACATAGAGTGAGAGGTTGTTCTGTAGAATGAAGGTGATGTGAGACAAAGAAAGTGCCATTGCTCTGTAGAGTGAGGATGATATGAGACAAAGAATGTGACATTGTTCTGTGGGGTGAGGGTGATGTGAGAAAAAGAGTGTGACATTGTTCTGTAGAGGAAAGGCGATGTGAGACCAAGAGGGTAACGTTGTTCTTTAGAGTGAGGGTGAGAAGGACAAAGAATGGGACGTTATTCTGTAGAGTGAGGGTAATGTGAGACAAAGGGAGCAACGTTGTTCTGTAGTGTGAACGTGATTTGGAACAAGGAGTGTGACGTTGTTCTGTAGAGGGTCGGTGATTTGGGACAAAGAAAGTGACATTGTTTTATAGAGTGAGGGTGATTTGAGAGAAAGAATGTGACGTTGCTCTGAAGTGTGAGTGTTATATGAGAAAAAGTGTGTGACATTGTTCTGTAAAGTGAGGGTGATGTGAGAGAAAGAAAGTGGCGTTGTTATGTAGTGGGAGGGTGATGTGAGACAAAGAGAGTGACGTTGTTCTATAGAGTGAGGGTGATTTGGGACAACGAGAGTGAGGTTGCTCTGTAGAGTGAGGGTTATGTGAGACAATGAATGCGGCGCTGTTCTGTTGAGTGAGGGTGATGTGAGACAAAGAGAGTGACGTTGTTCTGTAGAGTGAGCGTGATGTAGACAAAGAGAGTAACGTTCTTCTATAGAGAGAGGGTGATGTGAGATAAAGAGTGTGATATTCTTCTGTAGAGGGAGGGTGATCTGGGACAAAGGGTGTGGCATTATTCTGTAGAGTGAGGCTGATGTGAGACAAAGAGAGTGATAGTGTTCTGTAGAGTGAGGGTCATGTTAGACAAAGAATTGACATTGCTCTGTAGAGCGAGTATAATGTGAGACAAAGAGAGTGACGTTGCTCTGTAAAGTGAGCGTGATTTTGGACAAAGAGTGTGACGTTATACTTTAGAGTGATGGTGATCAGAGACAAAGAGGGTGACGCTGTTCTGTAGAGAGAGGGTTATTTGGGACATAGAGTGTGGGTTTGTTCTCTCGAGTGAGGGTGATGTAAGACAAAGAGAGTGACGCTGTTCTGTAGAGGGACTGTGATTTAGAACAAAGAGTGGGACATTGTTCTGTAGGGAGAGGATCATGTGAGACAAGGAGAATGACGTTGTTCTGTGGAGTGATGGTTATATGAGACAAAGAGAATAATGTTGTTCTGTAGAGTGAGTGTGATGTGAGACAAAGAGTGTGATATGGTTCTGTGGAGGGAGTATTATTTGGGACAAAGAGTGTGACATTATTCTGTAGAGTGAGGCTGATGTGAGACAAAGAATGTGACGTTGTTCTGTAGAGTGAGGGTGATGTGAGACAAAGAAAGTGACGTTGCTCTGTGGAGGGACGGTAATGCGAGACAAAGAGAGTGACGTTGCTCTGTAAAGTGAGTGTGATTTGAGACAAAAAGTCTGACGTTATTCTGTAGAGTGAGGCTGATGTCAGACAAAGAGGGGGACAGTGTTCTGTAGAGTGAGGGTGATGTTAGACAAAGAAGTGACATTGCTCTGTGGACCGAGCGTGATTTGGGACAAAAAGTGTGACGTTATTCTGTAGGGTGAGGGTGATGTGAGACAAAGAGAGTGACTTTGGTCTGTAGAGTGAGGCTGCTTTGGGACAATGAGTGTGAGGTTGTTTTGTAGTGGGATGGTGATTTGGAACAAAGCGTGGGACATTGTTCTGGAGAGGGACGGTCATGTGAGACAAAGAGACTGACGTTGTTCTGTAGGGTGATGGTTATGTGAGACAAAGAGTGTGATATTGTTCTGTGGAGGGAGGGTGATTTGGGACAAAGAGTGTGACGTTGTTCTGAAGAGTGAGGGTGATGTCAGAAAAAGAGTGCTGCATTGTTCTGTAGGGTGAGAGTGATGTGAAACAAAGAAAGTGACGTTGTTCTGTAGAGTGAGGGTGATATGAGACAAAGAGTGTGACGTTGTTCTGTAGAGCGAGGGTGATTTGAAACATAGAGTATGACGTTGTTCTGTGGTGGGAGGGTGATTTGTGTCAAAGAGTGTGACGTTATTCTGTTGAGTGAGGCTGATGTGAGACAAAGAGTGTGACGCTGTTCTGTAAAGTGAGGGTGTTTTGAGACATAGAGTGTGAGGTTGTTCTGTAGAGTGAGGGTGATGTGAGATAAAGTGAGTGACGCTGTTCTGTAGAGAGAATGTGATTTTGACCAAGGACTGTGACGTTGTGCTATAGGGGGAGGGTGATGTGGGACAAAGAGAGTGACGCTGTTCTGTATAGTGAGGGTTATTTGGGGCAAAGAGAGTGACGTTGTTCTGTAGAGTGAGGGTGATGTGAGACAAAGAGAGTAACATTGTTCTGTAGAGTGAGGGTGATGTGAAGCAAGGAGTGTGATATTGTTCTGTATAGTGAGGCTGATGTGAAACAAAGAGAGTGACAGTGTTCTGTAGAGTGAGGGTGATGTGAAACAAAGAGTGTGACAGTGTTCTGTAGAGTGAGGGTGATGTGAGACAAAGAAAGTGACGTTGCTCGGTAGAGCGAGTGTAATGTGAGACAAGAGAATGACGTTGCTCCGTAAAGTGAGCGTGATTTGGGACAAAGAGTGAGACATTATTCTGTAGTGTGAAAGTGATGTGAGATAAAGAGAGTGACGCTGTTCTGTAGAGCGAGGATGATTTGGAACAAAGAGTGGGACGTTGTTCTGTAGAGTGAGGGTGATGTGAGACAAAGAGAGTGACGTTGTTCTGTAGGGTGGGGCTGATGTGAGACAAAGAAAGTGACGTTGATCTGTAGAATGAGGGTAATGTGAGGCAAAGAGAGTGACGGTGTTCTGTCGGTTGAGGGTGATGTGAGACAAGGTGTGTGACATTATTCTGTAAAGTGAGCGTGATTTGGGACAACGAGTGTGACGCTGTTCTGTAGAGTGAGGCTGATGTGAGACAAAGAGAGTGACAGTGTTCTGTAGAGTGAGGGTGATGTTAGACAAAGAAGTGACATTGCTCTGTGGACCGAGCGTGATTTGGGACAAAAAGTGTGACGTTATTCTGTAGAGTGAGGGTGATGTGAGACAAAGAGAGTGACTTTGGTCTGTAGACTGAGGCTGCTTTGGGACAATGAGTTTGAGGTTGTTTTGTAGAGTGAGGGTGAAGTGAGACAAAGAGAGTGACGCTGTTCTGTAGTGGGAGGGTGATTTGGAACAAAGCGTGGGACATTGTTCTGTAGAGGGAGGGTCATGTGAGACAAAGAGAATGACGTTGTTCTGTAGGGTGATGGTTATGCGAGACAAAGAGTGTGAAAATTGTTCTGTGGAGGGAGGGTGATTTGGGACAAAGTGTGTGACGTTGTTCTGACGAGTGAGGGTGATGTCAGAAAAAGAGTGATGCATTGTTCTGTAGAGCGAGGGTGATTTGAAACATAGAGTATGACGTTGTTCTGTGGTGGGAGGGTGATTTGTGTCAAAAAGTGTGACGTTATTCTGTTGAGTGAGGCTGATGTGAGATAAAGAGAGTGACGTTGATCTGTAGAATGAGGGTAATGTGAGGCAAAGAGAGTGACGTTGTTCTGTCGGTTGAGGGTGATGTGAGACAAAGAGTGTGACATTATTCTGTAAAGTGAGGATGATTTAGGACAAAGAGTGTGACGCTGTTCTGTAGAGTGAGGATGACTTAGGACAAAGAGTGTGACGTTGTTCTGTAGAATGTGGGTGATGTGAGAAAAAGAGTGTGACATTGTTCTGTAGAGTGAGCAGGATGTGAGAGAAAGAGAGTGACGTTGTTCTCTAGAGTAAGGGTGATGTGAGACAAAGAGTGTGACGTTCCTCTGTTGAATGAGGATGATGTTGGACCAAGAATGTGACGTTTTTCTGAAGAGTGAGCGTGATGCGAGACAAGGAAATTGACGTTGCTCTGTAGATTGAGGGTGGTATGAGACAAAGCGAATGACGTTGCTCTGTAAAGTGAGGATAATGTGAGATAAAGAGAATAACGTTGTTCTGTAAACTTAGTGTGATGTGAAACAATGAGAGTGACGCTGTTCTTTGGAGCGATGGTGATTTGGAACAACGAGTGTGACGTTGTCATGTCGTGGGAGGGTGATTTGGAACAAAGAGTGTGGCGTTATTCTGTAGAGTGAGGGTGATGTGAGACAAAGAGAGTGACGCGATTTTGTAGAGTGAGTGTGATGTGAGGCAAAGATAGTAACGTTGTTCTGTAGATTGAGGGTGATTTGGGATACTGAGTGTGACTGAATTCTGTAGAGTGAGTCTGATGTGAGACAAAGATAGTGAGGCTGTTCTGTAGAGTGATGATGATTTGGGACACAGGGTGTGATGCTGTTCTGTAGAGTGAGGATGATTTAGGACAAAGAGTGTGACGTTGTTCTGTAGAGTGTGGATGATGTGATAAAAAGAGTGTGACATTGTTCTGTAGAGTGAGCAGGATGTGAGAGAAAGAGAGTGACGTTGTTCTGTATAGTGAGGGTGATGTGAGACAAAGGGTGTGACGTTCCTCTTTTGAATGAGGATGATGTTGGACCAAGAATGTGACGTTTGTCTGAAGAGTGAGGGTGATGCGAGACAAAGAAAGTGACGTTGTTCTGTAGATTTAGGATAATGTGGGACAAAGAGAGTGACGTTGTTCTGTAGAGAGATGATGATGTGAGACAAAGAGAGTAACGTTGTTCTGTAGAGTGTGGGCGATGTGAGACAAAGAGAGCAACATTATTTTTTAGAGGGAGGGTGATGTGAGACACAGTGAGTGACGTTGCTCTTTAAAGTGAGAGTGATTGGGAACAAAGAGTGTCACGTTGTTTTGTAGCATGAGGCTGATGTGAGACAAAGAGAGTGATGCTGTTCTGTAGAGTGAGTGTGATTTGGGACAAAGCGAGAGTAAAGTTGTTCTGTGGAGTGAGGGTGATGTGAGACAAAGAGTGTGACGTTGGTCTTTTGAGTGAAGATGATGTGAGACAAGGAAAGTGACGTTTTTCTGTAGAGTGAGTGTGATGTGAGACAAAGAAAATGACGCTGTTCTGTAGAGTGAGGGTGATGTGAGACAAAAAGAATGACCTTACTCTGTAGAGTGAGGATAATCTGTGACAAAGAGACTGACGTTGTTCTGTAGAGGGATGGTGATGTGAGACAAAGACAGTGACGTTGCTCTGTAGAGTGACGATAATGTGTGACAAGGAGAGCGACGTTGTTCTATAGAGTGAGCGTGATGTGAGCCAAAGAGAGTGACGTTATTCTGTAGAGAGAGGATGATGAGAAATAAAGAGAGTAACGTTGTTCTGTAGAGTGAGCGCGAAGTGAGACAACGAGAGTGACGCTGTTATGTAGAGTGATGGTGATGTGAGACAAAGATCGTAACATTGCTCTGTAGAGAGATGATAATGTGAGATAAATAAAGTACCGTTGTTCTGTAGACTGAGGATGATGTGAAACAAACAGTGTGACGCTGGTCTGTAGAGGGAGGGTGATTTGGAGCAAAGAGTGTGACGTTGTCATGTCGTGGGAGGTGATTTGGGACACAGAATGTGGCGTTACTCTGTAGAGCGAGGCTGATGCGAGACAAAGAGAATGACGCTGTGTTGTTGAGTGAGGGTGATGTGAGACAAAGAGTATGACCTTGATCTGCAGAGTGAGGGTAATGTGTGACAAAGTGAGTGACGTTGTTCTATAGAGTGAGCGTGATGTGAGACAAAGAGAGTGACGTTGTTCTGTAGAGGGAGGGTGATTTGGGACAAAGAGTGAGACGTTGTTCTGTAGAGTGAGGGTAATGGGTGACAAAGAGGGTGACGTTGTTCTATAGAGTGAGCGTGATGTGAGACAAGGAGATTGACGTTGTTCTATGGGAGGGTGATTTGGGACAAAGAGTGAGACGATGTTCGGTAGAGTGAGGGCGATGTGAGACAAAGAGAGTGATGTTGTTCTGTAGAGGGAGGGCGATGTGAGGAAAGGTGTGTGACGCTGTTCGGTAGAGTGAGCCTCGTGTGAGACACAGAGTGTGACGCTGTTCTGTAGAGGGAGTGTGATTTGGAACAAAAGGTGTGACGTTGTTCAGTAGCGTGAGGGTGATGTGAGACAAAGAGTGTGACGTTATTCTGTAGAGTGAGGATAATGTGAGTCAAAGAGAGTGACGTTGTTCTGTAGAGTGACGGTGATGTGAGACAAAGAGAGTGACGTTGCTCTCTACAGTGAGGATAATGTGTGACAAAGAGAGTGACGTTGTTTTATAGAGCGAGGGTGATTTGTGACAAAGAGTGAGACGTTGTTCTGTAGAGGGAGGGCGATGTGAGACAAAAAGAGTAACGTTGTTCTGTAGGGAGATGATAATGTGAGATAAAGAGAGTAACGTTGTTCAGTAGAGAGATGATAATGTGAGATAAAGAGAGTGACGTTGTTCTCTAAAGTGAGCATGATTTTGGACAAAAAGTGTCACGATATTCTGTGGAGTGAGGGTGATGTGAGACAAAGAGAGTAACGTTGTTCTGTAGAGAGAGGATGATGTGAAATAAAGAGGGTAACGTTGTTCTGTAGAGTGAGCGCGAAGTGAGACAAAGAGAGTGACGCTGTTATGTGGAGTGATGGTGATGTGAGACAAAGAGCGTAAGGTTCCTCTGTAGAGAGATGATAATGTGAGATAAAGAGAGTAACGTTGTTCTGTACACTGAGTGTGATGTGAAACAAACAGTGTGACGCTGATCTGTAGAGGGAGGGTGATTTGGGACAAAGAGTGTGGCGTTACACTGTAGAGCGAGGTTGATGTGAGACAAAGAGAGTGACGCTGTGTTGTTGAGTGAGAGTGATTTGGGCCAAAGAGATTGACGTTATTCTGTAGAGTGAGGATAATGTGAGTCAAAATGAGTGACGTAGTTCTGTATAGTGAGGGTGATGTGTGACAAAGAGTGTGACGTTGATCTGCAGAGTGGGGGTAATGTGTGACAAAGAGAGTGACTTTGTTCTATAGAGCGAGCATGATGTGAGACAAAGAGAATGACGTTGTTCTGTAGAGGGAGGATGATTTGGGACAAAGAGTGAGACCTTGTTCTGTAGAGTGAGGGCGATGTGAGACAAAGAGTGTGACGCTGTTCTGTAGATGGAGGGCGATGTGAGAAAAGGTGTGTGACGCTGTTCGGTAGAGTGAGCCTCGTGTGAGACAAAGAGCGTGGCGCTGTTCTGTAGAGGGAGTGTGATTTGGAACAAAAAGTGTGACGCTGTTCAGTAGCATGAGGGTGATGTGAGACAAAGAGTGTAACGTTGTTCTGTTGAATGAGGATAATGTGAGACAAATGGTGTGGCGTTATTCTGTAGAGTGAGGATAATGTGAGTCCAAGAGAGTGACGTTGTTCTGTAGAGTGAGGGTGATGTGAGACAAAGAGAGTGACGTTGCTCTCTAGAGTGAGGATAATGTGTGACAAAGAGAGTGGCATTATTCTGTAGAGTGAGGATAATGTGAGTCAAAGAGATTGACGTTGTTCTGTAGAGTTAGCGTGATGTGAGACAAAGAGAGTGACGTTGTTCTGTAGAGTGAGGGTGATGTGAGACAAAGAGAGTGACGTTTATCTGTAAAGTGAGCGTGATTTTGGACAAAGAGTGTCACGTTATTCTGTAGAATGAGGGTGATGTGAGACAAAGAGAGTATCTTTGTTCTGTAGAGAGAGAATAATGTGAGATAAAGAGAGTAACGCTGTTCTGTAGAGTGAGTGCGATGTGAGACAAAGAGAGTGACGCTGTTCTGTAGAGTGAGGGTGATGTGAGACAAAGAGAGTAACGTTGTTTTGTAGAGAGAGGATAATGTGAGATGAAGAGAGTAACGTTGTTCTGTAGAGTGAGTGTGATGTGAAACAAAGAGAGTGACGCTGTTCTGTAGAGGGAGGGTGATTTGGAACAAAGAGTGTGACGTTATCATGTCGTGGGAGGGTGGTTTGTGCCAAAGAGTGTGATGTTATTCTGTTTAGTGATGCTGATTTGGGCCAAAGAGTGTGAAGTTGTTCTGTAGAGTGAGGGTCATGCGAGACAAAGAGAGTGACGTTGCTCGCAGAGTGAGGGTGATGTGAGACAATGAGAGCGACGTTGTTCTGTAGAGTGAGGGTGGTGTGAGTCAAAGGGAGGGACGTTGTTCTGTAGAGTGAGGGTGATGTGAGACAAAGAGAGTGACATTGTTCTGTAGGGTGAGGGTGGTGAGTCAAAGGGAGGGACGTTGTTCTGTAGAGTGAGGGTGATGTGAGACAAAGAGAGTGACGCTATTCCGTAGCTAGGTCTCCGGAGAATGAATATATGGTTAGGCAATTGTGAGGTTTCCGGAGAATGAATATATGGCTAGACAATAGTGAGATCTCTGGGGAATCAATATATGGCTAGCCCATGGCGAGGTCTCCAGAGATTCAATATATGGCTAGTCCATAGTGATGTCTCTGGAGAATCAATATATGGCTAGTCCATGGTGAGATCTCTGGAGAATGAATCTATGGTTAGACAATATTGAGGTCTCAGGAGAATCACTTTATGGCTAGACAATATTAACGTCTCTGGGGAATGACTATATGGCGAGACAATAGGGACGTCTCAGGAGAATCAATATATGGCTAGACAATAGCAAGGTCTCCGGAGAATGAATATATGGCTAGACAATAGTGAGTTCTCAGGAGAATCATTATATGGCTAGACAATTGTGAGATCTCTGGAGTGTCAATATATGGCCAGTCCATAGTGAGATCTCCGGAGAATGAAGACATGGCTAGCCCATGGTGAGATCTCCAGAGAATCAATATGTGGCTAGCCCATAGTGGGATCTCCGGAGAATGAATATATGGCTAGACAATAGTGAGGTCTCAAGAGAATCAATATATGGCTGGCCCATAGTGAGATCTCCGGAGAATGAAGACATGGCTAGACAATAGTGCGGTCTCAAGAGAATAATTATATGGCTAGCCCATAGTGATGACCCCAGAGAATCACTATATGGCTATCCCATAGTGCGGTCTCCAGGGAATGAATATATGGCTAGACAATACTGAGGTCTCCTGAGAATGAATATATGGCTAGACAATAGTGTGGTCTCCATAGAATCAATATATGGCTAGACAATACTGAGGTCTCCGGAGAATCATTCAAGAGGTGGGGTGTGGATAAAAGCTATTGACATATTTCTGTCCAAGCCATCCAGTAGGCGATAATTAATGTCTAACCTCAGCTGTGTCTTCAATCGATGACTCCTATCTGTTAGTCACGTACATGACCTCATAATCAATTACATCATATTAAAATGTGGAATGAATGATGTAATTAGGTCCATCATGAACATTGAATAGTCAATCATTTGTACAAATTGTATGTCTTCACTATTAAAAATATTCTCTTGAATATTGTGAAACTAAGTTGACTGGGCACTGTTGCTGCTATAGTCATAGTTGTGTAGTTACCATGAAATTGGAATTCTGGGAACACCCATTTCGTCTATTGGAGAAGACTGATACCACATAATCGCATAAGTAGATGAGTGTTATTCTACATTTCAGTCATGCGCTCCTGGCATCAGTGTACAACAGCTTGAATAGAACTTCCTAGTTTTAACAAGGTGTATTTATCAAGCTAGAGTGACCTGAATCAGCAATGACGATGTCCCACACGAACGCCAGTCTCATTTCCGGAAAGCTTGCCTGGATAATTGCCAAATAATTTCATCAATTTATTTGTCAAAGATCGCGGTACAGACACAGTCTACAGAAGAGTTCGCTTTCAGTGATACGTGACATGACTAGACAAACCTAATCATCATCGCGTGGTCAGTGTGGCCTCTCATCCAGCACTTTGATGGCTCGCTCTTACTAAGATCACAAAATCTGCTTCGTTACCATGTTCCACCATGCTAAAAACGGTACACATCTTTGCGAACGTCTGTATTCGTACTGACCAATAGCTATATGTGTCAAATATAGCCAGCTGTCCAGTAATGACTGCCAAATAACTTGTAAATCAATCATACTCCGAGCGTACAGCTGAGTAGAACGGTGTTGCGGTGTACACAAATCTGATTGGTCACGAGATGTGTGATGTCATCTCATTTGCATAGTAGGCCACACCCCATGCCCAGATATGGTCATATATGGTCATGGGGCGTGATCTAATGTTTTTATAGTTTTTTTATAGGTCACATCACACGACTATATATAGGCATGGGTGTGTGACCTAATATGCAAATGAGATGATCTCACAAACCGGGTAGTTGGAATGGTGAGGCCGGGTGGTGTGGAATGGTGAGGCCGAGTGGTGGGGAATGGTGAGGCCGGGTGGTGTGGAATGGGGAGGCCGGGTGGTGGTGAATGGGAGGCCGGGTGGTGGGGAATAGTGAGGTCGGGTGGTGTGCAATGGGGGGGGGGGGCGGGTTGTGGGGAATGGTGAGGCCGGGTGGTGTGGAATAGTGAGTTCGGTTGGTGTGGAATGGTGAGGCCGGGTGGCGGGGAATGGGGAGGCCGGATGGCGGGGAATGGGGGAGGCTGGATGGTGTGGAATGCAGCTAAGCTATAGCTGTATTCGAACATGTTTGTGATGGGATCAAGAGACAATATGAAGGGGCGAGTTCAGTATATAGGTCGATTGTTACTGTATGTAGATCCCACCTAAGCGCTAAAAGCCGTAACATTCAATCCTTATGTAGGTAATCAATTCTTCACTACATACATCCACCAGTGTTCCTGACCTAGGAGACAATCAGTGGTGGATTCAACAAAGTTTTCTGCCAATCCTGACAATATCGAACAAACACTATTTCGGCTATGAAAATACGCGTTTCTTGTAACTATGTTATTTAATTTTTGGGTAGACTGATGATTGGTGGTACAACGTGACAAATTGCTTAATTTGCAGGATTTGTATGACAACACCGATTTAGCGTGTTCTCAAAAGCTTCCTGTCATATAACATGGGTATTTTCCTGAAAAAATAACGTGGTTAGGAGAAACATGCACTTTTATGAGGAGGTGAAGTTTAATATGCTCCAATGTTCTGAGTGATCATGATTTCTATATTGTATTATGTCTGTTACCCGGTGTCATTCTGTTATCCACCAGTGTCTAATAGCTAGTGGTTAGTTGACGGATAGCTGGACAACTAGCGATCAACGGATGCGCATTTCTGCAGCAAATTTGTAACGAATATTTCGGCACTTGGCATGAAGGAGATGGACCTCACAATTATGTATAATCTCGTCACTGCCAGCTACAAAACTAAAACTTCCTGGCAATGTTTCAATAATTTATATTGTCCATCTTTTGTGTGTATGTGCTTGGTGTTGTCGTATGTGTTGTTGGAATTATGGGGTGTTAGTACTGAGTGCTGGACACGGTTAAATGTTAACCCGAGTCCTGTGAGCCGTGCCTGACATAGAAGTCGCAACATTTGATTTCACCGTGGCTCCACTAATCATAAACTACGTTTAATTAATTCGCCATCATTTCACTTCAGTTCTCGCTATTTGGACTTTTTAATCTAATTACTACGCAATGAGGAATCACAGAAATACCACCATGAAAATAACATCATTAGGAAGGTGTTTTCAGTACATAGTATAATAACCGCCTTCAAGAAGAATAAGAATGTTGTACATACATCAGCAAAACGCACATTATTAAGCAGAATTTTAACTGGAGTTTATTTTTATTATTACTTTTGTTTAAAAACTGAAGGAAGAGAGCGAAGCGGAGGAGAAGGAGGTGGAGGAAGAGGAAGAGGGGGAGAAGAAAGAGGAAGAGGAGCAGGATGAGGAGGAGGAAGAGGAGAAAGAGGAGAAGAAAGAGAAGGAGGAAGAGGAAGGGGGTGGGGGTGGGGGTGGGGGTGGAGGAGGAAGAGGAGCAGGATGAAGAAGAGGAAGAGGAGCAGGATGAGGACGAAATAGAGAAAGAGGATGAAGAGGAGGAAGACGGGGAGGAGAAGAAAGAGAAGGAGGAAGAGGAGGGGGGGGGGGGGGGTGGAGGTGGAGGAGGAAGAGGATGAAGAAGAGGGAGCGGAGCAGGATGAGGACGAAATAGAGAAAGAGGATGAAGAGGAGGACGACGAGGAGGGGGAGGAGGAGGAGGAGGAGGAGGAAGAGGAGCAGGATGAGGAGGAGGAGGAAGAGGAAGAGGATTAAGAGTAGGAAAACGAGGAAGAGGAGGAAGAGGAGGATCAGGTGGAGGAGGAGCAAGAGGAGGAGGAAGAAGAAGAGGAGGAGGAGAAGGAGGAGGAGGAAGAGGAGCATGTGGAGGAAGAGGAGGAGGAGGAAGAGGAGGAGGAAGAGGGAGAGGATGAAGAGGAGGAAGAGGAGAATGAAGAGGAAGAGGAGGAAGAGAACGAAGAGGAGGCGAAGGAGGAGGAGGAAGAGGAAGAGGAGGAGAAAGAGAAAGAGGAAGAGGAGCAGGATGAGGCGGATGAAGAGGAGAAGAAAGAGGAGGAAGAGGGAGAGGGGAGGTGGAGGAGGAAGAGGAAGAGGAGCAGGGTGAGGAGGAGGAAGCGGAAGAGGATGAAGAGGAGGAAGAGGAGCAGGATGGGGACGAAGATGAGGAATAGGAGGAAGAGGAGGAAGACGGGGAGGAGGAGGAAGAGGAGCGGGAGGAGGAGGAGGAAGAGGAAGCTGATTAAGAGGAAGAAGAGGAGGAGGAAGAGGTTGAGGAGGAAGAGGAGGAAGAGGATGAGGATGAGTAGGCAGATGAGTAGGAGGAGGAAGAGGAGCAGGATGGGGAGGAGAAAGATGATGATGATTAATAGGAGGAAGAGGAGAAAGAGGAGGAGGAGGAGGAAGAGGAGCAAATGTAGGAAGAGAAAGAGGAGGAAGAGGAGAAGACTAAGAGGAGGGGGAGAAGCAGGCGGAGGACGAGGTGGAGTAGGAGGAAGAGGAGATGGAGGAGGAGTAAGAGGATGGAAGAGGATGAGGAGGAGGAGGAAGAGGAGGAAGAGGAGTAAGAGGACGGGAGAGTAGGCGGAGGAGGATGAGGAATAGGAGGCGAAGGCGGAGGAAGAGGAGGAGAAGGAGGAGGAAGAGGAGGCGGAGGAGGACGAGGAGGAGGAGGAAGAGGAGGAGCAAGATGAGGAAGAGAAGGAGAAGGAGGAGGAGGAGGAGGAAGAAGAGGAGGAGGTGGAGGGGGATGAGTAGGAGGAGTATGAGGAAGAGGAGGAGGAAGAGGCGGAAGAAGAGGAGGAGGAGAAGGAGGAAGAGGATGATGAGGACGAGGAGGAAGAGGAGGGGGAGGAGGATGATGAGGAGGAGGAAGAGGAGGAAGAGGAGGAGGAGGAGTATGAGGAAGACGAGGAGGGAGAGGAGGAAGAGGAGAAGGAGGAAGAGGAGTAGGAGGAAGAGGAGGAAGAGGACGAAGAGGAGATGGAGTTGGAAAAGGAGGATGGGAGGAGGATGAGGATGAGGAAGAGGAAGAGGAGAAGCTGAATGAGGAGGAGGAGGAGGAGGAGGAAGAGGAGGAAGACGAGGAGGAGGAGGAGGAGGAGGATGAATATGCGGAGGAAGAGGAGGAGGAGGAGGAGGAGGAGGAGGTGTTGGAAGAGGAGGTGGAAGAGGAATAGGAGATTGGGATGGGAGGAGGATAAGGATGAGGAAGAGGAGGAGCAGAAGGTGAATGAGGATGAGGAGGAAGAGGAGGAAGAGGAGGAGGCGGAGGAGGAGGTGGCAGAGGAAGAAGATGAGGAGGAGGAGGAGGGGAAGGATGAGGAGGAAGTGGAAGAGGAGGAGAAGGAGGAGAACGATTAGGAGGACGAGGAGGATGAGGAGGAAGAGGATGAGGAGAACGAGGAAGAGGAGGAGGAAGAGCGAAGAAAGAGGATGAGGAAGAGGATAAGGAGGAGGATAATTGGGAGCAGGAGGAAGAGGAAGAGGAGGAAGACGACGAAGAGGAGGAAGAGGAGGAAGAGGAGGATGATGAGGAGGAGGAGGAAGAGGAGGAGGAGGAGGAGGGGAGGAGGAAGATGGGGAGGAAGAGGAGGAGGAAGAGGAGGAAGAGGAGGAAGAGGATGAGGAGGAGGGGTAGGGGAGGGGGAAGGGAGGAGGATGAGGATGAGGAAGAGGAGGAGGAGAAGCTGAATGAGGAGGAGGAGAAGGAGGAGAAGGAGAATGATGGTGAAGATGAGGAGGAAGAGGAGGAGGAGGAAGAGGAGGTGTTGGAAGAGGAGCTGGAAGAGGAGTAGGGGATGGGGATGGGAGGAGGATAAGGATGAGGAAAAGGATGAACAGAGGGTGAATGAGGATGAGAAGGAAGAGGAGGAGGAGGAGGAGAAGGAGGAGGAGGAAGAGGAGGAGGATGAGGAGGAGGAAGAGGAGGAGGAGGACGAGTAGGAAGAGGAGGAGAAGGAGGAGAACGATTAGGGTGAGGATGAGGAGGATGAAGAGGAGAACGAGGAAGAGGAGGAGGGGAGGAGCAGGATAAGGAGGAGGATGATTAGAAGACGAGGAAGAGGAGGAAGAGGAGGAGGAAAAGGGGAGAAGGGGGATGAGGAAGAGGATAAGGAGGAGGATGATTAGGAGCAGGAGGAAGAGCAAGATGAGGAAGATGAGGAAGAGGAGGAGGAAGTGGATGATGATGAGGAGGATGATGATGGGGAGGAGGAGGAGGAGGAGGAACAAGAGGAGGAAGAAGAGGAGGAAGAGGAGGAAGAGGAGGAAGAGGAGGAAGAGGATGACGAGGAGGAGGATGGGGATGAGAGGAGGAGGAGGAAGAGGAGGAGGAGAAGGTGAATGAGGAGGAGGAAGAAGAGGAGGAGGAGGAGGAAGAGGAGGAGGAGGAGGATCGGGAGGAGGAAGAGGAGGAGGCATGGGGATGAGAGGAGGAGAAGGAAGAGGAGGAAGAGGAGAAGGTGAACAAGGAGGAAGAAGAGGAGGAAGCGGAGGAAGATGAGGAGGAGAAGGAGGAGGAAGAGGAGGGAGAGGAGGAGGAGAAGGAGAAGGAAGAGCAGGAAGAGGAGGAGGAGGAGGACAGGGGGAGAGGAGGAGGAGGAGAAGGAGGAGGAGGAGGACGAGGAAGAGTAGGAAGAGGAGGCGAGGAAGAGGAGGAGGATCAGGTGGAGGAGGAGGAAGAGGAGAAGGAGGAGAAGGAGGAGGAGGAAGAGGAGGAGGAGGAAGACGAGGAAGCGAATGAAGATGAGGAGGAGGAGGAAGAGGGGAGAAGGAGGATGAGGAGGAGAAGGAGGAGAAGGAGGAGAAGGAGGATGATGATTAATAGCAGGAGGAGGAGGAAGAGGAGGAAGGCGAGGAAGAGGAGGAAGTGGAGGAAGAGGAGGAAGAGGAGGAAGAGGAGGAAGAGGAGGAAGACGAGGAAGAGGAGGATGATGAGGTGAAGAGGAGGAAGAGGAGGAAGAGGAGGAGGAAGCGGAGCAGGAAGAGGAGTAGGGGAGGGGATGAGAGGAGGGAGGAAGATAAGGGGGAGAAGGTTAATGAGGAGGAGGAAGAAGAGGAGGAAGAGGAGGAGGAGGATGAGGAAGAGGAGGAGGAGGAGGAGGAAGAGGAGGAGGAGGAGGCGCGGAGGAGGATGAGGAGGATCAGGTGGAGGAGGAGGAAGAGGAGAAGGAGAAGGAGGAGGAGGAAGAGGGGGAAGAGGAAGAAGAGGGGGAGGAAAAGTGGGGGGGGCGGAAGTGGAAGAGGAGGACGAGTAGGAAGAGGAGGAGAAGGAGGAGAACGATTAGGATGAGGAGGAGGATGAGGAGGAGGAAGAGGAGAACGGGGAAGAGGAGGAGGAGAGGAAGAGGAGGAAGAGAAGGATGAAGACGAGGAAGAGGAGGAAGAGGAGGAGGAAGAGGGGAGAAGGAGGATGAGGAAGAGGATATGGCGGAGGATGATTAGGAGCAGAAGGAAGAGGAAGAGGAGGAAGACGAGGAAGAGGGGGAGGAAGTGGATGATGATGAGGAGGATGAGGAGGATGAGGAGGAGGAGGAGGAGGAACCGGAGGAGAGGAAGAGGAGGAAGAGGAGTAAGAGGATGACGAGGAGGAGGATGGGAGGAAGAAGAGGAGTAGGGATGGGGATGAGAGGAGGAGGAAGAAGAGGAGGAGGAGGAGAAGGTGAATGAAGAGGAGGAAGAAGAGGAGGAGGAGGAGTTAGAGGAGGAGGATGAGAATGAGGAGGAGGATGGGGAGGAAGATGAGGAGTAGGGATGGGGATGAGAGGAGGATGAGGAAGAGGAGGAGGCGGAGAAGGTGAATAACGAGGAAGAAGAGGAGGAGGGTAAGAAGGAGGAGGAGGAGGACGAAGAGGAGGAAGCGGAGGAAGATGAGGAAGATAAGGAGAAGGAAGAGCAGGAAGAGGAGGAGGAGGACATGGGGGGGTGGAGAGGAGGAGGAGGAGAAGGAGGAGGAAGAGGAAGAGGAGGAGGCAAGGAAGTGGAGGAGGATGAGGAGGAGGAGGCGCGGAGGAGGAGGAGGAGGAGGAGGAGGAGGAGTATCAGGTGTAGGAGGAGGAAGAGGAGAAGGAGGAGAAGGAGGAGGAGGAAGAGTAGGAAGAGGAAGAAGAGGAGGGGGAAAAGGAGGAAGTGGAAGAAGAGGACGGGTGGGAAGAGAAGGAGAAGGAGGGGAACGATTAGGAGGAGGGTGAGGAGGATGAGGATGAGGATAAAGAGGAGGAGGAGAATGAGGAAGAGGAGGAGGAGGAGTAATAGGATGAAGAGGAGGAGGAGGAGGAGGAGGAAGACGAGGAAGCGAATGAAGATGAGGAGGAGGAGGAAGAGGGGAGAAGCAGGATGATGATGAGAAAGAGGAGAAGGAGGATGATGATTAAGAGCAGGAGAAGGAGGAAGAGGAGGAAGGCGAGGAAGAGGAGGAAGAGGAGGAAGAGGGGGATGATGAGGTGGAGATGAGGAAGAGGAGGAAGAGGAGGAGGAGGCGGAGCAGGAAGAGGAGTAGGGGAGGGGGATGAGAGGAGGGAGGAAGAGGAGGGGGAGAAGGTTAATGAGGAGGAGGAAGAAGATGAGGAAGAGCAGGACGAGTAGGAAGAGAAGGAGAAGGAGGAGAACGATTAGGAGGAGGGTGAGGAGGACGAGTAGGAAGAGGAGGAGAACGAGGAGAACGATTAGGAGGAGGATGAGGAGGATGAGGATGAGGATAAAGAGGAAGAGGAGAACAAGGAAGAGGATGAGGAGGAGGAAGAGGGGAGATGGAGGAGGAGGAAGAGAAAGAGCAGAAGGAGGAGGATGATGATTAAGAGCAGGAGGAGGAGGAAGAGGAGGAAGGCGTGGAAGAGGAGGAAGAGGAGAAAGAGGAGGAGGAGGCGGAGCAGGAAGAGGAGTAGGGGAGGGGGATGAAAGGAGGGAGGAAGAGGAGGAGGAGAAGGTTAATGAGGAGGAGGAAGAAGATGAGGAAGAGGAGGAGGAGGAGGAGGAGGAAGAGGAGGAAGGCGTGGAAGAGGAGGAAGAGGAGAAAGAGGAGGAGGAGGAAGAGGAGGAAGAGGAGGAGGAAGAGGAGGAGCGGGATGAAGATGAGGAGGAAGAGGAGGAAGAGGAGGAAGAGGAGGAAGGAGGAGGAAGAGGAGTAGGGGAGGTGGATGGCAGGAGGATGAGGATCAGGAAGAGGAGGAGGAGTAGTAGTAGGTGAATGGGGAGGAGAAGGAGGAGGAGGAAAAGTGGAGGGAGAAGGAGGAGTAGGAAGAGGAGAAGGTGAATAAGGAGGAGGAGGAAAAAGAGGAGGAGGAAGAGGAGGAGAAGGAGGAAGAGGAGGAGGAGAAGATGAAGGTACGAGGAGGAGGAGTAGGGGAACGTGTGTGAGGATCATAATAGTAAGGAAGAGGATGATGAGGAGGAATAGGAAGAGGAGGAGGCTGGCGGGAGGAGGAAGATGAGGAGTAGGAGGAGGGGAAAGAGGAAGAGGAGGAAGAGAAGGAGGTGGCGAAAGAGGCGGAGAAGCGCGGGAGGAGCAGGGGAGGGTTGTGGGAGGAGGAGGAGTGGGGGAGAAGGAGTAACCAGGTAAAGGTGAATGTTTATTAATGAATTATTGATGAATTAACCTTGATAACACTTAATAATGGTATTCTTTGTGTCATTCACAGCATCACCACGGAGCAAAATTTTCGATTTCACTGCACTGATGCGTTTTAGAAGTCTGGCACACACCCTTAAATTTCAAAATGGCTACTCATTTGTTATTGATGAACAGATTTTAAGAAAACTTGAGAATGTATTCTACATGCCAGTGTCGAGTCAGTACAGAGCCCAAGCTTTATGATTTACAGTTTTGCTCGGCTTTAAAATGGTGACCCTCTCTTAAGTTTTAAAATGTCCATCTATGTTGTGGCTCGTTTCTGGTGTGTTCTAATTTAGGTTAGTTCTAATGGCTCGCTCGCCAAATGTTATCTCAGAGCCATAATTAACAATTGACACATCAATGATGCTGCTAGGGAACACATTGCAAACGACCCTGAGAGAAAGCAAACTGTAAACGTAATGAGTTAGGCCAGGAGAAGTCAACCAACTGGCGAAAATTCCGCAGTAAACAAAAGTCAGCGGTCTATGACACATTTTCTCCGGGAGGATGCAACGTCAAACTATCAACGGACTGAAAACGTAGCATTTGCGTGCAGTGTTCAGATGGTTGAATGACTGGTCACTATTCAAAATGCTGTTGTTGTTTAAAATGAGAATATTCTCCCTATCATTGACCATAGGAAATGCTTCCACATACAGAATAGAGGACCGAAAAATGGTGAACAGCTGAATACCACCTACGCAGCTCAGTTGTTTTATCCCAAAGGCAGGCTGCATCCACCTGGTTAGCTTAGTGGCATATACGTTATGCATCTTTTACATCAGGAAATACAGCTACAACCATATCCAGTGACGCAATTCATTTCGCAGTAATAAATATTGACTGCACTAACAAATCTTTCTTGTTGCTCTCCTATGTGCCACTACAGGATAATATAATCACAGTAGAAATTATCGTGCTTAAGGCGTGCTTAAGTTTTCTATTCTGATGTCTGACGTCGTAATTTGACTCCACTTTGGGCGAATCCGTTGTACATTTGTCAGGGTTGATAATTATGTATCCAATCAAAGCACTGCAACAGTTACTCTCTTAAACAGTTTTAGGCGCAAATTCCACGGGGTGGGGGTGGGGGATTCATTGATTCATTATTGAAATGCGTTAGCATTACATTTCGCTGTGTCTTGAAAAAACAAACTTGTGGGAAAATGCTGTTTTAGGCACGTGACACTTACAGGTAAGGAAGGGAGAAATTAATTTCTGGCTAGTGACACATTAGATTAGACAAGAAATTATGATAATGGTTTTCGATAATATAAAATTATGTATTTTGCACCTTTGTCTTTGACTTATCTGTGATATTGTTTTCTTTGCATGGGTAGCCACAAATCACGAGGGAATGTCACATGTCATACGAGAGTTTGGCAGTTTTCGTGTTGTGTTAGAATGTGCAGGCGCGAATACCGCACGGATACGCGTTAAGGTTGACACACATTAAAGCGAATGCGAGTGCGAGAGCGAGAGCGAGAGCGAGAGCGAGAGCGAGAGCGAGCGCCGTGGCGACAGGTAGCGAGATTATCATCGCGAAAATCGCGGTAATCAACAAACAGGAGCGACAGTATGCTTTTTTCGAAGCGTATTAATACATTATATTTCTATTGTATATATAGAAGAATATTTTTGACGATTTACCGCTGTGATAACTGGCTCACTGACAAATTGTCACAAATAGTCTTTTTGACGACAAATAGACATTCATACTACCAATAGAGGCCGGGTTTTCGTGAAAGGATTAAGCACTACAAATATTGGAAATTATATCTGATGACTTAACCACTTAGTAAACCCCGTTGCCATTGTAACAACCGTGTTGATGTTGTGGAGAAATCTGAGAACCAGCCTTAATATTTGTAGTGCTTGATCCTTTCACGAGAAACCGGCCTCTATGGTAGCATGAATGTATATTTGCCGGCAAAAAGAGTATTTGTGACAATTTGTCACTGAGCCAGTTATCACAGTGGTACATCGTCAAAATAGTCTTCTCTTAGCCTGCAAATTAACATTCAGTAAGTAAATATTTAATTTTTTTTTATAAACTTAGTCATTAAAGGGTGAAATAGTTTGTGTCTAAGTTGAAGATGATGCTGAACCAAGAAGGGATTTTTCCGCTTGATAGATGACCTTGTGAATTTTGAATTTTACATCAGCGCTCACTGCTGGCGGAAGTCTTTTCAACGTAGCAAGCTGGGAAAGCATGAAATAATCATCCTCATCCTTCTCTGCATTCGACTGATCGCTTATTCTCCGCTCATCCTTGTCAGCCTTCTTTTCTTCACATCTATCAAATCTTATGATCCATGTATTTCATCATGCCGCCCCAACGACATCACCTTTTGGCGCTTTTCTTTTCCCACATGGCACACGGACTTGACTGGAATTAAGAACAACAATATCGTTATTATGCATGTTTGTGTGCCTCATATCTATATACGTACATGCATATAGGCTACAGTGAGATACATATCCATAGTGCCGTATGTGGGAGGAAGGATATTTGACTGACACTCGTTTGCTAGCGGCATATGTCCTAGTAGGTCCTATAATAATGTGAGCTTGTTTGTTTTCCAATTCAATAACACTGGCTACATAGGTTGAGACGATATATCGTCCTTCACTTCAAATTTTACAAAATCATTAAAAAAAGTCTTTATGAATTATCCTCGGGTCACACACACCCACCCACGTATATATATATATATATATATATATATATATATATATATATATATATATATATATATATATATATACGTGGGTGGGTGTGTGTGACCCGAGGATAATTCATAATACGTAATGAAATCATCATATGTTAATATTTATTTCGTTTCAATACATTGAGATACACAATTTAAGCCTCTATAAGTATACAATTTCAATAATTTGTTTCAGTCTTTTTTAGTCAATATGCACCTTTAAAATGCACGCGCAGATGGGCAGAGAGACATGTATACTCGTCGACACGGTGTACTAACAATATGCAAAGTATAGAACTACGAGCATTGTGTGTGTTCATTATAAAGTGTGTGCGTATGCGCCTGTGCTAAATGCGTATGCGTATGTGCGTGTGCGTATGCGTGTGCGTACGTGCGTACGTGCGTACGTGCGTACGTGCGTACGTGCGTACGTGCGTACGTGCGTACGTGCGTGCGTGCGTGTGGGATATGGGGTTAGTGACGATGGTTATAGTCACAAGGAGGGTCGGATGAAGGTTGGGGGAGTGGCAAATGCATTAATCAGGACATAGTTTACAAGAGGCTCCGAATCACTAATGCTGTGCATGTTCGATTCGATTTTCACTAACATGACTATCTTTATATGACATGTTCATTGTGGCGTGTCCTAACATGACTATCTTTATATGGCATGTTCATTGTGACTTGTCCTAACATGACTATCTGTATATGACATGTTCATTGTGACGTGTCCTAACATGACTATCTGTATATGACATGTTCATTGTGGCGCGTCCTAACATGACTATCTTTATATGACATGTTCATTGTGGCGTGTCCTAACATGACTATCTGTATATGACATGTTCATTGTGGCGTGTCCTAACATGACTATCTTTATATGACATGTTCTTTGTGGCGTGTCCTAACATGACTATCTGTATATGACATGTTCATTGTGGCGTGTCCTATTACTCTATCATCACTATCTTTATATGACATGTTCATTGTGGCGTGTCCTAACATGACTATCTGTATATGACATGTTCATTGTGGCGTGTCCTAACATGACTATCTGTATATGACATGTTCATTGTGGCGCGTCCTAACATGACTATCTTTATATGACATGTTCATTGTGGCGTGTCCTATTACTCTATCATCACTATCTTTATATGACATGTTCATTGTGGCGTGTCCTATTACTCTATCATCACTATCTTTATATGACATGTTCATTGTGGCGTGTCCTAACATGACTATCTGTATATGACATGTTCATTGTGGCGTGTCCTATTACTCTAACATCCCTATCTTTATATGACATGTTCATTGTGGTGTGTCCTAACATGACTATCTTTATATGACATGTTCATTGTGGCGTGTCCTAACATGACTATCTGTATATGACATGTTCATTGTGGCGTGTCCTAACATGACTATCTTTATATGACATGTTCATTGTGGCGCGTCCTAACACGGCTATCTTTATATGACATGTTCATTGTGGCGTGTCCTAACATGACTATCTGTATATGACAGGTTCATTGTGGCGTGTCCTATTACTCTATCATCACTATCTTTATATGACATGCTCATTGTGGCGTGTCCTAACATGACTATCTTTATATGACATGTTCATTGTGGCGTGTCCTAACATGACTATCTTTATATGACATGTTCATTGTGGCGTGTCCTATTACTCTAACATCCCGATCTTTATATGACATGTTCATTGTGGCGTGTCCTAACATGACTATCTTTATATGCGATCAATAGCTTCCTTA
The DNA here is from genome assembly GCA_034401795.1 of Chaetoderma sp. LZ-2023a. Classification (NCBI taxonomy): domain Eukaryota; kingdom Metazoa; phylum Mollusca; class Caudofoveata; order Chaetodermatida; family Chaetodermatidae; genus Chaetoderma; species Chaetoderma sp. LZ-2023a. The sequence continues at coordinate 93,645,069 of CM067368.1, read as the reverse complement.
TGTAATCTCAGAAGTGAGATAACGGAACATGAGCTTAAAGGATAACTAATCCCATCTCTTAATAGCTACTCAGATGATCTAACACGCCGGTCATAAACTATCCAGGTAATTTTAAGCTTTTATCACGCCGCTAAGGAAAGATATTCAGAATTTAGTAGTTAAATGTTGGTACATTTTTACACCCTATGATGGCTGTCATGATTTACTTTTCAACGAATAGCTTGAGGAGACAAAATGCTGATCACTGTTCAATATTTACTCGATATTACAAAACAGATAATTGCGATACAGATCAGGGAATGTGACATGATATGAATGATATGGAATCTATAAACCATATTCTATCGGTGCAATACAACACTTGAGATGAGATTGGCATCGCTTTAAGTTTAAACCCTGTAAAACTGGATTTAGAACTATTACACTTTATTGAAAACTTTTGTTCCCAAGGCAAAGCAATGGACGGATCCAGTTTTAGCTTTGCACCCACCCCACCCCCCAGCCAACTCCGCACCCCACAACCCAATCTCTAGCCAAGCTTCACTCACGCTTTGACCGCATTGGGATCGATCGAACCGCTGGCTCCTTGAATCCCAATGTCCGGAAACCTATACAGATACGCTGTTGAATATTTTACAACTAATTAGACTTGGTGCTGATGTTGCATATGGCAGCAGCAACGCCCAGTCAGATTAGTTCTAAAATAGTCAACATAATATTTATTAAATAGTAAAGACATAAAATTCGTACAACTTGACGGACCATTAAGCGTTTATGACGTAATTGATTATGACGTCAGCATGCATTATGACGTCATATGCTGATAGACTGGATTCATCAATGGTAGATATTCATCATGGTATTATTGGCACAAATTAAAATGTTCGCCAATATATCGATAGGTTCCGTTACTCCGTCTGTCTGTCTGTCTGTCTGTCTGTCTGTCTGTCTGTCTGCCTGCCTGCCTGCCTGCCTGCCTGCCTGCCTGCCTGCCTGCCTGCCTGCCTACCTGCCTGCCTGCCTGCCTGCCTGCCTGCTTGTATGTCTGTCTGTCTGTCTGTCTGTCTGTCTGTCTGTCTGTCTGTCTGTCTGTCTGTCTGTCTGTCTGTCTGTCTGTATCTGTTTGTTTCTCTGCTTGTCTGTCTATCTCTTTGTCGGCGTCCAATCTCATAAAACTTTAAATCTCGGCATAGCTTCACCCTATTGGGACTAAACTTAGACACATGCTCTCTTATATCAAGTGGATGGAGCACAATGATATTGAGGTGATGAGGACAAAGTTCAATGTCACTGTGACATTGGTATAAAACTATGCTTATTACCGTTAATGTTACATTTAACTCAACATATCGTCTTATATCTCGGCAAGAATTCACCATATTGTGACTAAATTTGGACACATGCTTCGTTATCTCAATGGGATCGAGCACAATGATATTAAAACCATGAGGTCAAACTTCAAGGACTGTGAACTTAGCATAAAACTCGGTTAAGTTTTTGGTTTATCTCAGCGTATCGTCTTATATCCCGGCATGGCTTCACCTTACTTGGACATATGCATCATAGTATCATGGGGATGAAACACAATGATACTGAGGTCAAAGGTCAAGCTCATTGTACCATTGGGCTTGTATAAAATGCAGACTATCAGTTACCAGTAAATTATTCTACGTAGCTCATTTTGCCTTTATTTTAGAATTGACCAAACTATTGGAACTAAGCCTGCCATAGAGTTATCAAAACCAGTTAGAGGAGCACAAAGACATTCAGATTTCTGAGGTCCAGGTCATTGTGATCTTGATACATATCTAGCTTTGCCTTTGGAAATGTATAATGCCAATATTTTCGCCAACATTCCGTCAGTGCAATACTGATGTCTTGTTTATATTGTGATTGAGTTTGCATTTTGGTGGTTCAGGAGTAACGTGCTAACGCTTAATAACATAACATTAACTAATACTATTATTCCAGGGAAATTGACTGACTAGCTGATAATATATCAAGTCTAAATGTTATAAAATATTGCTTAATCAAATAAATAGCTGACCCATTTTTTTACCAATTAATCTGGCCGGTAGACAACTTGAACTAATTGCCTACGTGGAAATGATATTTCTTACCGCAAAACAGCGCAGGAACGAAATGTAATTTTCCAATTCCATATAGTGCAATATAGGTTCTCCTTGGGTGCTAGCTAACGGAGCCAGCTTATTTGATGGCAACTCCCTTTATTTAAATACAGCCATCACATTTGCAAAGAAAACATCCCGACCATCACCCTCCACACAATCAGCACAGCAGGCAAGTGAGTATGCTTTCAAAATATCATTGGATAATCTGATCTGATTCATTCCCGCGATATGAGCTACGCATTGATCACTATCAATTGGCGTCCAGCACCCCAATTAAGCAAGATCAACATTCATATTTCATCTGACGCCAACTCACTAGAACAGATTTAATGTGCCTGTCCGGAGGGAAAAAGGCACACGGTTCAAGAAAGTTAATTAACAGTGCTGTCAAAGTCTGCCATAACTGATGACAGGTTTTAAAATGTGTATCTTGTATTTGTGTAGGTATATTGATTTACGACGAGGTTGTGAATGATGGAAATCATGATAGCTATGTGCGAAAGCTAATCAAGAATCAATGCAGTTCATCATAATATCTGTCACGTCTGATTCATGTTTTGCTATATTTGCTGATGATGGCATCTGCTATGTCCACACTATATATGAGGTCACTGAAGTGTAATGGACATCAACATATTCGAGTAAATATCATTTGAAGCAGCCTTACCTCTGCATGGCGATGACACATTATAACAGTCATCGTGCAGCAAAGATTGCAACAGAATCATCGCATTCTAACATCGTACAGCGAAGATTATTACGGAATCATCGCATTCTAACAATCATCGTACAGCAAAGATTATTACAGAATCATCAGATTCTAACGATTATCGTACAGCAAAGTTTATTACAGAATCATCGCATTCTAACAGCCATCGTACATCAAAGATTACTACCGAATCATCGAGTTCTAACAGGCATCGTACATCAAAGTTTATTACAGAATCATCGCATTCTAACAGTCTTCGTACAGCAAAGATTATTACAGAATCATCGCATTCTAACAGTCATCGTACAGCAAAGGTTATTATAGAATCATCGCATTCTAACATCGTACAGCGATTATTATCACAGAATCATCGCATTTTAACATTGTACAGCAAAGATTATTACTGAAACATCGCATTTTAATAGCCATCGTACATCGAAGTTTATTACAGAATCATCGCATTCTAACAGTCTTCGTACAGCAAAGATTATTACAGAATCATCGCATTCTAACAGTCATCGTACAGCAAAGGTTATTATAGAATCATCGCATTCTAACATCGTACAGCGAAGATTATCACAGAATCATCGCATTTTAATATTGTACAGCAAAGCTTATTACTGAAACATCACATTCTAATAGCCATCGTAAAGCAAAGATTGCAACAGAATCATCGCATTCTAACATCGTACAACAACGATTATTACAGAATCATCGCAGTCTAACATCGTACACTAATGATTATTACAGAATCATCGCATTCTAACATCGCGCAGCAAAGATTATTACAGAATCATCAAAAATTATCAAACTAAGGTGCATATCGGTCAGCTAGATATTTAAAGTACGTGAAAACTATGTAAAATTTTTTTTTCGGTTTATTTGTTGAGAGTAAGCCCAAAGTAGCGTATTCCCCTAAATTTATATGCACGGGTCATTTCTCCGCACAATTACATCGAAATGGACTATTATGTCAGCATTTTCTGTCATTTCCACCTTCTACAGAAAAATGGCGATTCTATGACGCTTCGCCAGAGCTTTCTATGAAGCTAAACCAGAGCTTTCTATGAAGCTAAACCAGAGCTTTCGAACTGACATTTCTGGAGCACAATAATCACATCACGGCACCATGTCTAACAAACTGCATGGCATCAACACGCTATTAATTGATTTATTTGAAATTACATTATTATATATGCAGTAACACCATCCATGCGTGACGATGGATCACTGACAAAAATCGTAAAATTGTAAACGCCCAAAAATGAAGGACGGAATGAAATAAGTAGAAAGAATGTTGAATGTTATGCATTTTATGAGGACATGCATTGCTAGATACAGACATTATTAGCGGTTGTTCATGGCGTGATGCAACCAGGACGGTGAGGGCCAGGCATTGCTAGATACAGACATTATTGGCGTTTGTTCACGGCGTGTTGCAAGCAGGACGGTGAGGGCCAGGCATTGCTAGATACAGACATTATTAGCGGTTGTTCATGGCGTGTTGCAAGCAGGACGGTGAGGGCCAGGCATTGCTAGATACAGACATTATTGGCGTTTGTTCATGGCGTGTTGCAAGCAGGACGGTGAGGGACAGGCATTGCTAGATACAGACATTATTAGCGGTTGTTCATGGCGTGTTGCATGCACGGCGGTGAGGGCCAGGCATTGCTAGATACAGACATTATTAGCGATTATTCATGGCGTGTTGCATGCACGGCGGTGAGGGCCGGGCATTGCTAGATACAGACATTATTGGCGGTTGTTCATGGCGTGTTGCAAGCAGGACGGTGAGGGCCAGGCCTTGCTAGATACAGACATTATTGGCGTTTGTTCATGGCGTGATGCAAGCAGGACGGCGAGGGCCAAGCATTGCTAGAGACTAATAAAATAAGAAAGATTGAAATAAGCAAAATATCTTTATTACATGACAAATAATATGACTCTTAGCTGATCACCATGTTTCCATCACATGATCGACATTCCATCCTTTAATGGAAGAAGTAACCAGTTGAACATTTTGAAACTAATGGGCCAGCAACAGCTCCAAGACTAAATAATTTCGACATATTCAAGAGAATGTTTATTAAATTGTAAATTCACCAGCGACACACAAATCAGATACCTAGCTGACGAACTATTGCCAATTCCGTGACGGATCTACGGACCTCAGTGAACCATTGCCAGATTTGATATTGACGTCAGATATTTGAGTGATAGATTGGACCCATCCTTTAAGCGTTTTCTGTACACTGCGTTATCATTTCATTTACATAATAGCATCCTTAATTTGATAATTTGCTACAGCTGTGTTTCCATGTTGCATAAAGATGAGGCGGTCCTATTGCTTTACTTATTTTCTGAAATCTATTTGACCCTAACTTAACCATAGAGTTTTAGGAAGGCGTCTTAAAGTGTAGTCAGCTGCTGAACAGTGGAAGACTCGCTGGTTATAAGGATATGCAGTCTGAAGTGTTTTATCATTATAACAGCATTCATGTTTACGCGGAGATACACGCGTGTATACAAGCATTCGAGTGTACAAGGAGATACACGCGTGTATACAAGCATTCGTGTTTACACGGAGATACACGCGTGTATACAAGCATTCGAGTGTACAAGGAGATACACGTGTGTATACAAGCATTCGTGTTTACACGGAGATACACACGTTTCTGTAAGCATTCAGGTGTACAAAGAGATACACGCGTGTGTGTAAGCATTCACGTGCACATGGAGGCACACGGTTGTATACAACCATTCGTGTTTACAAGGAGATACACGCGTGTAAGTAAGCATTCATGTGTACAAGGAGATACACGCGTGCAAGTAAGCATTCACGTGTACAAGGAGATACACGCGTGCATACACGCATTCGAGTGCACAAGGAGACACACACGTGTAAGTAAGCATTCGTGTGTACAAGGAGACACACACGTGTAAGTAAGCATTTGTGTGTACAAGGAGATACGCACGTGTATGTAAGCATTCCTGTCTACAAGAGATACGCACGTGTAGATGTGTGCAGAATTATTTTAACAATCAATCACTAAATAAATATAAATACTGAGGGGACTAGACCTTGTCCACGTGGCCTGAAAACAATGGCGTAGAAGATACATTAGTAAACTTATGAAATAAATGTCATATGCACTGCCTCACCTCCTCGCCATTGCAATAATCAATTGCAAAATTATCCATTGTGTTATGTTCTGAAGTATGTGGCGTGAAGGGTTTTAACAAAACGTACTTAAAGTTTGCACACCAAGGACAAGTATGATCTTCAAGATTCTGTTATGCGTAGAGATTTCATTTGCCAGAATGAATTGCTAAAGGATGATATTTCCAATGGTTTTTGATTGTGTTCAAGACATTTTCCAATTTTCACATGACATGCATGCTGCTAGCTAGCGTCAAATAATTGAGGAGTCTCTCGATCAAGTAGTATATGACGTGGTAATCAACTACATCACATGTAGGCTGGTGTCATAATCAATTACGCCATGAATGACGTGATTAAATCAGTCATAAAAGCGTAATAGTCCGTCTAGTTGTATGAATTGTATGTCTTTTCTATTTAGCAAACATTCTGTTAAATATTTTGAAACTAAGCTGACTGGGCGGTGTTGCTGCCATAGGAAGCAGTCCGATTACTATCAAAATATTCAACAGCTTACCTGCATAGTTTTATGGAAATTGAGAGGTAGCGAGTGCATGGATCGATTCATTCCAACAGGGGAAAAGCGTGGGTGGAGCTTAGCTAGAGATGGGTGGGTCATAGCTAAAACTGGATTCATCCATTGATCAATTGATTGACAACTAAATACAGAAACACCATATAAATAATTACCTTTGTATGTGAATAAAACTACTGACTGGCCTAGCGAAACTCAGAATTAATTCATATTGCTAGCTTGTCCGCCTTATGTCAGTTGTTCTGATCGTGCTGATGACATCTCACCATCTCCGATATGCATGTTCATTTATCACTGCCGTCATCGCATTGTAATCATACGCATATTCATTTATCTTGGTAAATAAATGGATGTCAGAATAGAAGAATAAATTGCCCATTCATGCACACTGTTGGATACTAGTAATTAATCGCATACTCTATGACATGCCATATCCTTTGTCGTTATTGGAAACGCTCTATTCCAACTACTGTCATTGTTCTGGTAACATCGTGAACAGTTGAGAGGGCATATTTATCAGAAATATTATTTAAAGCGGCCAATCTCAATGGACATTTCCAGTTTTAGCTATGCCGCGCGCGCATCTCTATCTAGGCTCCACCCACACCTCGCATCTCTATCTAGGCTCCACCCACACCTCGCATCTCTATCTAGGCTCCACCCACACCTCGCATCTCTATCTAGGCTCCACCCACACCTCGCTCATGTTGGAATCAATCGATCTCTGAACTTCCTGACTATCAATTTACAGATGCCTATGGCAGCAACAGCGCCCAGTCAAATTGGTTTCAAACTATTCAACAGCATGCTTATTAAATAGTAGATATAGAATTCATGTGTCGGACTATTAAGAGTTAAAGACGGGCCATATAGAATCATTTATGACGTAATGATTATGACGTCATCCTACACGCCCCTTAGCTGATTATGACGTCATATGACGTCAGCTTGATAGATGAATATTCTGGAAAGGTGAATTGTTACTTGTAACTAACAGGAAAGGTCACGACTGAGGATCATGTCAATTCTTTCTATAGAATATGGCACAATTAACTAACAATCCGATTGAGTGATCCTTCACATGCTATATATGAAATTTGATTAAAGGGTGTTGCTGAATAACTTTGGCCATCAAAATACCTGATAGCAACAGTATATGGCAAGGAGATAGGAGATATTTGTGATTCAGACAATATTGATAAAACTGAGAGGGAGATTTATAAGCTTTATAATGACCTAGTGTATGTTCCAAAACATCATTGTTATGTTCAAACAAGAGGCCACGGTTCAATGTTTGACTGAAGATCATTCAGCTATTTCATCGGAAAGCCTACTTCAAGGATGAAATGTTATTCCCATTACCTAATATACATGTGAATCAGCGTCATATGAATGATATTGTGATCTAGGGGTATCTGGGGCTACCGACGTACCTCATACGATCTATCAACCTGTAATAAGGTCACCTCACAAATGCTCCAGTCGTAGGTAACATATTTTATATGACTCGAATGATCAGTCACATTTCACGCTCATGACATCATAAGCGTTAGCTTGTTAATGGCTCCAAAATGCTCTTCTTTCTTGAATTCAAATTAGTAAAGCGGAATTGAAGGATTACAATTACATCCCAAGACGAGACTAAACCAAGTTTAGATATTAAAATAAGATATTATCTGAATTTGATCAATGACTTGACTCAGTACCCGGTTTCAAAACTTTAAACTTCAAATAATAATGATGTTGGCAAATATATGTACTAGAGCAATCACCATCTCGCTGACAGCAATCATTTCATTTCTATGATGCCGTCACTGGAAATTAAATAACCGGATAAATCCGAGATCAAAGGTCAGTAACAAACTTATTAAAAGTACATCGAGAGAACGCCCAGAGGACTGACAAGCGCTATAAGTCAAATGTCACCTTCCAAACACTAATATGAAATTAAATCAGTGAATTCAATTATCTCGAGTTGTGAGTAGCTGAAATTATCAACACTTCCTTTGGCATACGTATAGCGTGGGGCAATGGACCTTTCCATTTTAGCCATGCCCCCCCCCCCCCCACCCCCTCTCATCTCTAGCAAAGTCCCACCCACCCCTCGCTCGTGTTGGGATCGATTGATCTCTGAACTCACTGACTATCAATTTCCAGAAAACTATACAGGTAAGCTGTTGAATATTTTGTAACTAATTTGACTGAGTGCTCTTGCTACCTATGGCAGCAATAGCACCCAGTCAAATTGGTTTCAAAATATTCAGCAGCATGTTTATTAAATAGTAGAGACAAACAATTCTTACAACGTGTCGGACTATTAAGAGTTAAAGACGGGCCTAATAGAATCATTAATGACGTAATGATTATGACGTCATCCTCCACGCCGCTTAGCTGATTATGACGTCATATGACGTCAAATCATCGATGGATACTCTGGAAAGATGAATTAATTGTACAGTATCAAGGCTGAACATCCTGAGATAACAACACAGTATCAAGGCTGAACATCCTGAGATAACAACACAGTATCAAGGCTGAACATCCTGAGATAACAACGCAGTATCAAGGCTGAACATCCTGAGATAACAACGCAGTATCAAAGCTGAACATCCTGAGATAACAACACAGTATCAAGGCTGAACATCCTGAGATAACAACGCAGTATTAAGGCTGAACATACTGAGATAACAACGCAGTATCAAGGCGGAACATCCTGAGATAACAACACGGTATCAAGGCTGAACATCCTGGGATAACAACGCAGAGATCCACTACAATTGCTGACAGCTTTCTTACCTTCCAATCAACAATTTGGCAAACAGAATCGTGAACGTTTGCGGTTTGTATGCTTACATACATTATGTAACATGATAATATTAAATATTATAATTCTACCTTTGTCCTTTAGGTCCATTTGTTAAACAACGCGGCTGGCCAGCCTCCGAAGATCTAAAACACCTTATCTGTTACGTACGATTTTAACGAAAGTGTATGTTGCGATTGTACAAGAGTGTTGATTAGTATTCGCGTAAAGGGAAGAAACTTGTCAAAACCTAGTTGGTTTAAGGGATGTCGACTGCTGCGCATGTGTTGCGTCGCAAGATGTCTTTAATCGATGCAGAAGCTATACGATCATCGATGAATTGATGCGCTCCTTCACGTCACCACTGATCTCGAATGGGTGACACGCAGTCCGGCTAGATTCACTCAGCATTAGACAATATGGAAAATCACGATCCACCATGCAAGATGAACTGGGGGTCGAAGAGTCTGACTTCCACCTGTTTGACCATAACATAACAGATGCCCCTCAACGGACTCGCTCATCACGTGTCAAAATTTGATGCTCAGGATCTTATCCGGCATGACTATCGCCCACTAACTATAAGAGCCGCCTCTCTTGACCTCCATCAATTCCACTCTGAAACATGAACACTTTCAATTATTCCAGCACAGTCATACGACAATAACAGTTCTGTATACCTATTTACAATGATTCCTGCATGTCATGAGATTAGTCCATCATTTAGAACTGGAAATGTGCCCCATTATCCGAAGGCTGGTCTCCAAGCGTACGATGTACGACGTAAACCATGTGATTGTCACATCAGAAGTCACGACATATATATATATATACCCTGTGCATGGCCACCCATTTGTGGTATTATATAAAAGTACTTCTCTTTGGATTGTGAATTGAACATCAGCAAAATTAATATTTACCGAATAAAACCAAATGACAATGATCGATCAATGGAACAGCCAATGCCCGTCAATAATATACAATATTTGACGTCAAAAGAGAGGTGATGGTCACCAATAATCTCAATGACATGCTAAGCCACAGTAAAAAACCACCACTCACTGAAGAACACTTGCATAGGACCAATGTTAGATTCAAGCCAAAAAAGCTTATATGTCAAGGTCCTTATACCAAACTTATTTTATATTAACATAATCTTTAATCAACCCATATGACCACATCCTTTACACAAAATGGCTTAGCTCCCCAAACCATAGGTGTGGGTCCCACCCTTCCAGGGAGCATATCACATAGCCAAAATTAATATTATTGTAAACACGTCAAGTATGGTGTCATCAGAAAGAGAACTGCTTTTCTGGAAGCCAGTCTCGAAGTGCTCACAGTTATTTGAAATTCTATTTCGTAACAAATTATTTAAACTAAATTTATCAGAAAGGCAACACGCCCCACGTGATGTTGATTGTACAGGACCATGCCATACTGATTTAGATGAGCATCTGTTGTGTGGCACGTGACAGACTGTTTGTCACTCAGCATCAAGTGGCACATTGTCCATCTATCTGTTGCTATAATTGAGTTAAGTGTTATTCAAAGTGTACAAATAGTTTATTAAAGTACATTACCCCCTTTTGTGTCAACAGCACCACAAAAGCGCTTTTATATCAACTAGCCTTTTCATGTATGGTAAAGGCTGAGAGGATAACATTTCTTTTTTGCAATTTTACCACCTGAATTTACAAAAAATAGCTTTTGTAATTTGTTGTGCAAATAAATATTTCTTGTAAATTTATGCTGGTGTGGTCGGCATTAATAGGTCAATGGTTAAGAAAATATAACGTTTGGCTTAGCCAGTGTCCATTTGTAGGCCAAGAGAATAGTACTTTTGAAAATGTACTACTGGAATGACTGGCTCGGTTACCGAGCCTGTTATTTCAGTGGTAAAATTTCAAAAATACGCCTCACTTGACCTGCAAATGGATATTCCTAAAGACAACTGCAGAGACCGGGTTTTGGCGGATTTGAACACTAAAGGGTTAACTTTACACACGAGGGGTTAAAGTGTATTAATCATGTGCGTGATGTCCGGGTCTCGTTTCTTAGCAATTCGAGAGTCCGTGAGAAAGGGGCAACACCGTAACCGAATCTGGTAAATCTTCATTTCACCGACCTCATGACCCCCGAACACTGGGTCCGGCTGTCTTCAACACAAATATGTTTTCCAAGGACGCTGCTGGTCAAATAAGAATAGTGTAATAGAAAGATAAATTTCTGGCGAAGGTCCGGACATTTCTAATTAAAGGAAAGGAAAAGGGAAATAACAAATGATGTTTGTTGGTAATCTCATACAATATTAATTAAACTACCATCGGGAAAAAATGGAAATGAATCGGAATTATTTGAGAAAAAGCATTTATTAAATCTAGCAGCGCTTAACTTGGAGCAAATTAATGACTTTGCAGGTGCCTCGCACTCCGCCGTATGTCAACTGCGTGTACAGGTATACCGCGTAGGGCTACCTGAATAAGATGAAAGCACACCTGAATATAGTTTTGTAAGCGGTATGAATAGTATTTTCTATAGGCGCTGATGTAGAGCGATTAACTCACTACTACTAATTCATTATTGATCCTTTTGAAAACGTTATATTTGAAGTAACCGTTTCTGGTTGAAACAACAGGTTTCGGTCAAAATGATTTCAAAATACACTCCTGGTTTCCAAGGTCGGAATACTGAATATTTTCAAATTTCTGTGACTGAATAATCAGCTTAGCGCGAATATAACTGAGCTTATATGACCGGATGTAGCGGGTATTATTTATTCTCTTGGCATACAGCAGAGCTCATACGTCCAGCTGCGTCACTAATAGGTTCCAAGATGACATAAATGGTATTTAGCGGCTTTTCCTAATTATTCTGATTTATTTCTGTTTTTCACTGTTGGCTATAGGTTGATTATTATATAAAGCTGCCATTCAAGAGCATATCTTAGTTCCCTGATCCTTTCCTTTAAGCTCTGTAGGCGTGTCTGAATTGATTTTAAACCTTTGAACTCCGACCATCTCATTTTACAGATAACCATACACCTAAGTGGCAGAATATTTGGAATCTAATGTGACTATGGACTGTTGCAAGAGATCCCAGTCCAATTACTTTCTATATATTCAACAGAATGTTCACTAAGTCGTAAACTTGATAAGAAAAATCAAACGCACAATTGAGACGCTTTCCTAACGGACCTGCGTAATTTTGAATGTGACGTTAGTTAACAAGTGTGTTATTTGATTACGACGTCGGAAATTTGAGTGGCAGATAGGCTCGCTGAATGGACCGTTCGAGTTTATTCATCCATCCATCATATGACGTCATAATTAACTACGTGACGTGTATGATGACATAATCAATGCCGTCATGCATGAAGTAGATAAGTTCGTCACGAACGCTTAATTGATGACGTAGCATTATTGTACGAATTATGTGCCTTTTCTATCTAATAAACATGATGCCATAGGCAGCAACAACACCCAGTCAAATTAGTTTCAAACTATTCAACAGCTTACCTGTATAGTTAGTTTTCTGGAAATTGCTATCCGGGGAGTTCAGAGACCAATCGATCCCAACACGGACAAAAGCGCGGGTGGAGCTTAGCTAGAGATTGGCGGGGCATAGCTAAATCTGATTTCCTCCATCTCCATGATAGAATAAAATAAGACTGTATTTATGATTTATGTAAGATGCTTTATTCACAAACATTTATTTGGTTGTCTACTCGTCATGGGTTATCCCGGCTAAGGTTTGATTTGACAGATGTCAGGTGACTAGAAATATGCGCTCATTCTACATAGTGATCAAGACACATGTTCTTTCACGGAAAATTATTGCTAGCCTAGATAGAAGGTAAATACTTTCCTCAAGGTAGGTGGAGAGTGCTAGTGACCGCGGGTATCATCAGGAGAACATTGATTAATATAATAGAAATATTAATAGACCACTCTGACATGGCATGGAATAATGAGCCGAAATAAAAAAAACCATGTTAGTTCGCTAATACTGATTAGGTGATATGTTTGTAGATTTCCTGATATAGTGGGTCAGTCAGGGAGAATGAGTAATGACTGCATTTCTGTGATTGATGGAGCACAGACACAAGTCTCTTTATGATGAATACATAGAACAGTTGGCTACAAGATGCCGATACATTATTCCAGAATGTACGTGTGACACTGTCTCTTGGTGTATTCTTCCAATGTGTACATCTGACAATAGATGGTGGTGTATTGTTCGAATGTGTATCTTTGACAATGTGTGGTGGTGTATTGTTCCAATGTGTACATCTGAGAATGCATTGTGGTGTATTATTCCAATGTGCATCTCTGACAATTATAGGACATATGGTGATGTATTGTTCCAAGGTGTACATCTGGCAGTGTATGGTGGAGTATTGTTCCAATGTGTACATCCGACAATGTGTGGTGGTGTATTGTTCCAATCTGTACATCTGACTATGTATGGTGGTACATTGTCTCAAGGTGAACATCTCACAATGTATTGTGGTGTATTGTTCCAATGTGTAGATCTGACAATGCATGGTAGTGTATTGTTCCAATGTGTACATCACAGAATGTGTGCTGGTGTATTGTTCCAATCTGTACATCTGACAATGTATGGCGGTGTATTGTTCCAATGTGCATCTCTGACAATTGTAAGACATATGGTGGTGTATTGTTCCAATGTGTACATCTGACAATGTATGGTGGTGTATTGCTCCAATGTGCATCTCTGACAATTGTAGGACATATGGTGGTGTATTGTTCCAATGTGTACATCTGACAATGTATGGCGCTGTATTGTTCCAAGGTGCATCTCTGACAATTGTAGGACATAGGGTGGTGTATTGTTCCAATGTGTACATCCGACAATGTATGGTGGTGTATTGTTCCAATGTGCATCTCTGCCAATTGTAGGACATATGGTGGTACATTGTTTCCATGTGTACATCTGACAATGTATGGTGGTGTATTGTTCCGATGTGCATCTCTGACAATTGTAGGACATATGGTGGTGTATTGCTCCAATGTGTACATCTGACAATGTACGGTGATGTATTGTTCCAATCTGTACATCTGACAATGTATGGTGATGTATTGTTCCAATGTGTACATCTGACAATGCATGGTTATGTATTGTTCCAATGTGTACATCTGACAATATATGGTGGTGTATTGTTCCAATGAGTACATCTGACAATGTATGGCGGTGTATTGTTCCAATGTGTACATCTGACAATGTATTGTGGTGTATTGTTCTAATGTGTGCCTCTGACAATGTATGGTGATGTATTGTTGCAATGTGCATCTCTGATAATTGTATGACATATGGTGGTGTATTGTTCCAATGTATACATTTGACAATGGATTATGGTGTATTGTTCCAATGTGTACATCTGACAATGCATGGTGATGTATTGTTCCAATGTGTACATCTGACAATGTTTGTGATGTATTGATCTAATGTGTACATCTGACAATGTATTGTGGTGTATTGTTCTAATGTGTGCCTCTGACGATGTATGGTGGTGTATTGCTACAATGTGTATCTCTGACAATTGTAGGACATATGGTGGTGTATTGTTCCAATCTGTACATCTGACAATGTATGGTGGTGTATTATTCCAATGTGTACAACTGATAATGGATGGTGGTGTATTGTTCCAACGTGTACATCTAACAATATAGTGTGGTGTATCGTTATAATGTGTGTCTCTGGCAGTGTATAGTGGTATATTGTTCCAAAGAGTACATCTGACAATGTATGGTGGTATATTGTTCCAATGTGTACAACTGACAATGTATGGTGGTGTATTGTTCCAATGTGTACATCTGACAATGTATTGTGATGTATCGTTCTAATGTGTGTCTCTGACAGTGTATAGTGGTGTATTGTTCCACTGTGTACATCCGACAATGTAAGGTGGTGTATTATTCCAATGTGCATCCCTGACACTTGTAGGACATATGGTGGTACATAGTTTCAATGTGTACATCTGACAATGTATGGTGGTGTATTGTTCCAATGTGCATCTCTGACAATTGTAGGACATATGGTGGTGTATTGCTCCAATGTGTACATCTGACAATGCATGGTGATGTATTGTTCCAATCTGTACATCTGACAATATATGGTGTTTTATTGTTTCAATGTGTACATCTGACAATGCATGGTGATGTATTGTTCCAATGTGTACATCTGACAATGTATGGTGGTGTATTGTTCCAATCTGTACATCTGACAATGCATGGTGATGTATTGTTCCAATCTGTACATCTGACAATTGTAAGACATATGGCGGTGTATTGTTCCAATGTGTACATCTGACAATGTATAGAGGTGTATTGTTCCAATCTGTACATCTGACAATGTATGGAGATGTATTGTTCCAATGTGTACATCTGACAATGCATGGTGATGTATTGTTCCAATGTGTACATCCGACAATGTATGGTGGTGTATTGTTCCAATGTGTACATCTGACAATGTATGGTGGTGTATTGTTCCAATGTGTACATCTGACAATGGATTATGGTGTATTGTTCCAATGTGTACATCTGACAATGCATGGTGATGTATTGTTCCAATGTGTACATCTGACAATGTTTTGTGGTGTATCGTTCTAATGTGTACATCTGACAATGTATGGTGGTGTATTGCTCCAATGTGCATCTCTGACAATTGTAGGACATATGGTGGTGTATTTTTACAATGTGTACATCTGACAATGTATGGCGCTGTATTGTTCCAAGGTGCATCTCTGACAATTGTAAGACATATGGTGGTGCATTTCTTTCATGTGTACATCTGACAATGTATGGTGATGTATTGTTCCAATCTGTACATCTGACAATGTATGGTGGTGAATTATTCCAATGTATACAACTAAAATGGATGGTGGTGTATTGTTCCAATGTGTACATCTGACAATATATTGTGCTGTATCGTTATAATGTGTGTCTCTGACAGTGTATAGTGGTGTATTGTTCCAATGGGTACATCTGACAATGTATGGTGGTTATTGTTCCAATGTGCATCTCTGACAATTGTAGGACATATAGTGGTGTATTGTTCCAATGTGATCATCTGATAATTGGAGGACATATGGTGGTGCATTGCTTTCATGTGTACAACTGACAATGTATGGTGGTGTATTGTTCCAATGTGTACATCTGACAATGTATGGTGGTGTATTGTTCCAATGTGTACATCTGACAATGTATTGTGGTGTATTGTTCTAATGTGTGTCTCTGACAGTGTATAGTGGTATATTGTTCCAATGTGTACATCTGACAATGTATGGTGGTGTATTGTTCCAATGTGCATCTCTGACAATTATAGGACATATGGTGCTGTATTGTTCCAATGCATACATCTGACAATTGTAGGACATATGGTGCTGTATTGTTCCAATGTGTACAACTGACAATGTATGGTGGTGTATTGTTCCAATGTGTATATCTGACAATGTATGGCACTGTATTGTTCCAATGTGCATCTCTGACAATTGTATGATATAGGTTGGTGTATTGTTCCAATGTGTACATCCGACAATGTATGGTGATGTATTGTTCCAATGTGCATCTCTGCCAATTGTAGGACATATGGTGGTACATTGTTTCAATGTGTACATCTGACAATGTATGGTGGTGTATTGTTCCAATGTGCATCTCTGACAATTGTAGGACATATGGTGGTGTATTGCTCCAATCTGTACATCTGACAATGTATGGTGGTGTATTATTCCAATGTGTACAACTGACAATGTACAGTGGTGTATTGTTCCAATGTGTACAACTGACAATGTATGGCGGTGTATTGTTCCAATGTGTACATCTGACAATGTATTGTGGGGTATTGTTCTAATGTCGTTCTCTGACAATGTATAGTGGTATATTGTTCGAATGTGTATATATGACAATGTATGATGGGCATTGTTCCAATGTGCATCTCTGACAATTGTAGGACATATGGTGGTGTATTGTTCCAATGTGTACATCTGATAATTGTAGGACATATGGTGGTGTATTTCTCCAATGTGTACCTCGGAGAATGTATGGTGGTGTATTGTTCCAATGTGCATCTCTGACAATTGTAGGACATATGGTGGTGCATTGCCTCCATGTGTACATCTGACAATGCATGGTGATGTATTGTTCCAATCTGTCCATCTGACAATATATGGTGGTGTATTGTTCCAATGTGTATGAGTGACAATGTATGGTGGTGTATTGTTCCAATGTGTACATCTGACAATGTATTATGGTGTATTGTTCTAATGTGTGTCTCTGACAATTTATGGTGGTGGTTTGTTCCAATGTCTACATCTGACAATGTATGGTGGTGTATTGTTCCAACGTGCATCTCTGACAATTGTAAGACATATAGTGGTGTATTGTTCCAATGTGATCATCTGATAATTGGAGGACATATGGTGGTGCATTGCCTCCATGTGTACATCTGACAATGCATGGTGATGTATTGTTCCAATCTGTCCATCTGACAATATATGGTGGTGTATTGTTCCAATGTGTATGAGTGACAATGTATGGTGGTGTATTGTTCCAGTGTGTACAACTGACAATGTATGGTGGTGTATTGTTCCAATGTGTACATCTGACAATGTATTGTGGTGTATTGTTCTAATGTGTGTCTCTGACAGTGTATGGTGGTATATTGTTCCAATGTGTACATCTGACAATGTATGGTGGTGTATTGTTCCAATGTGCATCTCTGACAATTATAGGACATATGGTGCTGTATTGTTCCAATGCATACATCTGACAATTGTAGGACATATGGTGCTGTATTGTTCCAATGTGTACAACTGACAATGTATGGTGGTGTATTGTTCCAATGTGTACATCTGACAATGTATGGCGCTGTATTGTTCCAAGGTGCATCTCTGACAATTGTATGATATAGGGTGGTGTATTGTTCCAATGTGTACATCCGACAATGTATGGTGGTGTATTGTTCCAATGTGCATCTCTGCCAATTGTAGGACATATGGTGGTACATTGTTTCAATGTGTACATCTGACAATGTATGGTGGTGTATTGTTCCAATGTGCATCTCTGACAATTGTAGGACATAGGGTGGTGTATTGTTCCAATCTGTACATCTGACAATGTATGGTGGGGTATTATTCCAATGTTTACAACTGACAATGGATGGTGGTGTATTGTTCCAATGTGCATCTCTGACAATTGTAGGACACATGGTGGTAGATTGTTTCAATGTGTACATCTGACAATGGATGGTGGTGTATTGTTCCAATGTGCATCTCTGACAATTGTAGGACATATGGTGGTGTATTGCTCCAATGTGTACATCCGACAATGTATGGTGGTGTACTGTTCCAATGTGCATCTCTGACAATTGTAGGACACACGGTGGTACATTGTTTCAATGTGTACATCTGACAATGGATGGTGGTGTATTGTTCCGATGTGCATCTCTGACAATTGTAGGACATATGGTGGTGTATTGCTCCAATGTGTACATCTGACAATGTATAGAGGTGTATTGTTCTAATGTGTACATCTGACAATGTATGGAGATGTATTGTTCCAATGTGTACATCTGACAATGCATGGTGATGTATTGTTCCAATCTGTATATCTGACAATGTATGGTGATGTATTATTCCAGTGTGTACAACTGACAATGGCTGGTGGTGTAATGTTCCAATGTCAATCTCTGACAATTGTAAGACATATGGCGGTGTATTGTTCCAATGTGTACATCTGACAATGTATAGAGGTGTATTGTTCTAATGTGTACATCTGACAATGTATGGAGATGTATTGTTCCAATGTGTACATCTGACAATGCATGGTGATGTATTGTTCCACTGTGTACATCCGACAATGTATGGTGGTGTATTGTTCCAATGTGTACATCTGACAATGTATGATGGTGTATTGTTCCAATGTGTACATTTGACAATGGATTATGGTGTATTGTTCCAATGTGTACATCTGACAATGCATGGTGATGTATTGTTCCAATGTGTACATCTGACAATGTTTTGTGGTGTATCGTTCTAATGTGTGCCTCTGACAATGTATGGTGGTGTATTGCTCCAATGTGCATCTCTGACAATTGTAGGACATATGGTGGTGTATTTTTACAATGTGTACATCTGACAATGTATGGCGCTGTATTGTTCCAAGGTGCATCTCTGACAATTGTAAGACATATGGTGGTGCATTTCTTTCATGTGTACATCTGACAATGTATGGTGATGTATTGTTCCAATCTGTACATCTGACAATGTATGGTGGTGAATTATTCCAATGTATACAACTAAAATGGATGGTGGTGTATTGATCCAACGTGTACATCTGACAATATATTGTGCTGTATCGTTATAATGTGTGTCTCTGACAGTGTATAGTGGTGTATTGTTCCAATGGGTACATCTGACAATGTATGGTGGTTATTGTTCCAATGTGCATCTCTGACAATTGTAGGACATATAGTGGTGTATTGTTCCAATGTGATCATCTGATAATTGGAGGACATATGGTGGTGCATTGCTTTCATGTGTACAACTGACAATGTATGGTGGTGTATTGTTCCAATGTGTACAACTGACAATGTATGGTGGTGTATTGTTCCAATGTGTACATCTGACAATGTATTGTGGTGTATTGTTCTAATGTGTGTCTCTGACAGTGTATAGTGGTATATTGTTCCAATGTGTACATCTGACAATGTATGGTGGTGTATTGTTCCAATGTGCATCTCTGACAATTATAGGACATATGGTGCTGTATTGTTCCAATGCATACATCTGACAATTGTAGGACATATGGTGCTGTATTGTTCCAATGTGTACAACTGACAATGTATGGTGGTGTATTGTTCCAATGTGTATATCTGACAATGTATGGCACTGTATTGTTCCAATGTGCATCTCTGACAATTGTATGATATAGGTTGGTGTATTGTTCCAATGTGTACATCCGACAATGTATGGTGATGTATTGTTCCAATGTGCATCTCTGCCAATTGTAGGACATATGGTGGTACATTGTTTCAATGTGTACATCTGACAATGTATGGTGGTGTATTGTTCCAATGTGCATCTCTGACAATTGTAGGACATATGGTGGTGTATTGCTCCAATCTGTACATCTGACAATGTATGGTGGTGTATTATTCCAATGTGTACAACTGACAATGTACAGTGGTGTATTGTTCCAATGTGTACAACTGACAATGTATGGCGGTGTATTGTTCCAATGTGTACATCTGACAATGTATTGTGGGGTATTGTTCTAATGTCGTTCTCTGACAATGTATAGTGGTATATTGTTCGAATGTGTATATATGACAATGTATGATGGGCATTGTTCCAATGTGCATCCCTGACAATTGTAGGACATATGGTGGTGTATTGTTCCAATGTGTACATCTGATAATTGTAGGACATATGGTGGTGTATTTCTCCAATGTGTACCTCGGAGAATGTATGGTGGTGTATTGTTCCAATGTGCATCTCTGACAATTGTAGAACATATGGTGGTGCATTGCCTCCATGTGTACATCTGACAATGCATGGTGATGTATTGTTCCAATCTGTCCATCTGACAATATATGGTGGTGTATTGTTCCAATGTGTATGAGTGACAATGTATGGTGGTGTATTGTTCCAATGTGTACATCTGACAATGTATTATGGTGTATTGTTCTAATGTGTGTCTCTGACAATTTATGGTGGTGGTTTGTTCCAATGTCTACATCTGACAATGTATGGTGGTGTATTGTTCCAACGTGCATCTCTGACAATTGTAAGACATATAGTGGTGTATTGTTCCAATGTGATCATCTGATAATTGGAGGACATATGGTGGTGCATTGCCTCCATGTGTACATCTGACAATGCATGGTGATGTATTGTTCCAATCTGTCCATCTGACAATATATGGTGGTGTATTGTTCCAATGTGTATGAGTGACAATGTATGGTGGTGTATTGTTCCAGTGTGTACAACTGACAATGTATGGTGGTGTATTGTTCCAATGTGTACATCTGACAATGTATTGTGGTGTATTGTTCTAATGTGTGTCTCTGACAGTGTATGGTGGTATATTGTTCCAATGTGTACATCTGACAATGTATGGTGGTGTATTGTTCCAATGTGCATCTCTGACAATTATAGGACATATGGTGCTGTATTGTTCCAATGCATACATCTGACAATTGTAGGACATATGGTGCTGTATTGTTCCAATGTGTACAACTGACAATGTATGGTGGTGTATTGTTCCAATGTGTACATCTGACAATGTATGGCGCTGTATTGTTCCAAGGTGCATCTCTGACAATTGTATGATATAGGGTGGTGTATTGTTCCAATGTGTACATCCGACAATGTATGGTGATGTATTGTTCCAATGTGCATCTCTGCCAATTGTAGGACATATGGTGGTACATTGTTTCAATGTGTACATCTGACAATGTATGGTGGTGTATTGTTCCAATGTGCATCTCTGACAATTGTAGGACATAGGGTGGTGTATTGTTCCAATCTGTACATCTGACAATGTATGGTGGGGTATTATTCCAATGTTTACAACTGACAATGGATGGTGGTGTATTGTTCCAATGTGCATCTCTGACAATTGTAGGACACATGGTGGTAGATTGTTTCAATGTGTACATCTGACAATGGATGGTGGTGTATTGTTCCAATGTGCATCTCTGACAATTGTAGGACATATGGTGGTGTATTGCTCCAATGTGTACATCCGACAATGTATGGTGGTGTACTGTTCCAATGTGCATCTCTGACAATTGTAGGACACACGGTGGTACATTGTTTCAATGTGTACATCTGACAATGGATGGTGGTGTATTGTTCCGATGTGCATCTCTGACAATTGTAGGACATATGGTGGTGTATTGCTCCAATGTGTACATCTGACAATGTATAGAGGTGTATTGTTCTAATGTGTACATCTGACAATGTATGGAGATGTATTGTTCCAATGTGTACATCTGACAATGCATGGTGATGTATTGTTCCACTGTGTACATCCGACAATGTATGGTGGTGTATTGTTCCAATGTGTACATCTGACAATGTATGATGGTGTATTGTTCCAATGTGTACATTTGACAATGGATTATGGTGTATTGTTCCAATGTGTACCTCTGACAATGCATGGTGATGTATTGTTCCAATGTGTACATCTGACAATGTTTTGTGGTGTATCGTTCTAATGTGTGCCTCTGACAATGTATGGTGGTGTATTGCTCCAATGTGCATCTCTGACAATTGTAGGACATATGGTGGTGTATTTTTACAATGTGTACATCTGACAATGTATGGCGCTGTATTGTTCCAAGGTGCATCTCTGACAATTGTAAGACATATGGTGGTGCATTTCTTTCATGTGTACATCTGACAATGTATGGTGATGTATTGTTCCAATCTGTACATCTGACAATGTATGGTGGTGAATTATTCCAATGTATACAACTAAAATGGATGGTGGTGTATTGATCCAACGTGTACATCTGACAATATATTGTGCTGTATCGTTATAATGTGTGTCTCTGACAGTGTATAGTGGTGTATTGTTCCAATGGGTACATCTGACAATGTATGGTGGTTATTGTTCCAATGTGCATCTCTGACAATTGTAGGACATATAGTGGTGTATTGTTCCAATGTGATCATCTGATAATTGGAGGACATATGGTGGTGCATTGCTTTCATGTGTACAACTGACAATGTATGGTGGTGTATTGTTCCAATGTGTACAACTGACAATGTATGGTGGTGTATTGTTCCAATGTCAATCTCTGACAATTGTAAGACATATGGCGGTGTATTGTTCCAATGTGTACATCTGACAATGTATAGAGGTGTATTGTTCTAATGTGTACATCTGACAATGTATGGAGATGTATTGTTCCAATGTGTACATCTGACAATGCATGGTGATGTATTGTTCCACTGTGTACATCCGACAATGTATGGTGGTGTATTGTTCCAATGTGTACATCTGACAATGTATGATGGTGTATTGTTCCAATGTGTACATTTGACAATGGATTATGGTGTATTGTTCCAATGTGTACCTCTGACAATGCATGGTGATGTATTGTTCCAATGTGTACATCTGACAATGTTTTGTGGTGTATCGTTCTAATGTGTGCCTCTGACAATGTATGGTGGTGTATTGCTCCAATGTGCATCTCTGACAATTGTAGGACATATGGTGGTGTATTTTTACAATGTGTACATCTGACAATGTATAGAGGTGTATTGTTCTAATGTGTACATCTGACAATGTATGGAGATGTATTGTTCCAATGTGTACATCTGACAATGCATGGTGATGTATTGTTCCACTGTGTACATCCGACAATGTATGGTGGTGTATTGTTCCAATGTGTACATCTGACAATGTATGATGGTGTATTGTTCCAATGTGTACATTTGACAATGGATTATGGTGTATTGTTCCAATGTGTACCTCTGACAATGCATGGTGATGTATTGTTCCAATGTGTACATCTGACAATGTTTTGTGGTGTATCGTTCTAATGTGTGCCTCTGACAATGTATGGTGGTGTATTGCTCCAATGTGCATCTCTGACAATTGTAGGACATATGGTGGTGTATTTTTACAATGTGTACATCTGACAATGTATGGCGCTGTATTGTTCCAAGGTGCATCTCTGACAATTGTAAGACATATGGTGGTGCATTTCTTTCATGTGTACATCTGACAATGTATGGTGATGTATTGTTCCAATCTGTACATCTGACAATGTATGGTGGTGAATTATTCCAATGTATACAACTAAAATGGATGGTGGTGTATTGATCCAACGTGTACATCTGACAATATATTGTGCTGTATCGTTATAATGTGTGTCTCTGACAGTGTATAGTGGTGTATTGTTCCAATGGGTACATCTGACAATGTATGGTGGTTATTGTTCCAATGTGCATCTCTGACAATTGTAGGACATATAGTGGTGTATTGTTCCAATGTGATCATCTGATAATTGGAGGACATATGGTGGTGCATTGCTTTCATGTGTACAACTGACAATGTATGGTGGTGTATTGTTCCAATGTGTACAACTGACAATGTATGGTGGTGTATTGTTCCAATGTGTACATCTGACAATGTATTGTGGTGTATTGTTCTAATGTGTGTCTCTGACAGTGTATAGTGGTATATTGTTCCAATGTGTACATCTGACAATGTATGGTGGTGTATTGTTCCAATGTGCATCTCTGACAATTATAGGACATATGGTGCTGTATTGTTCCAATGCATACATCTGACAATTGTAGGACATATGGTGCTGTATTGTTCCAATGTGTACAACTGACAATGTATGGTGGTGTATTGTTCCAATGTGTATATCTGACAATGTATGGCACTGTATTGTTCCAATGTGCATCTCTGACAATTGTATGATATAGGTTGGTGTATTGTTCCAATGTGTACATCCGACAATGTATGGTGATGTATTGTTCCAATGTGCATCTCTGCCAATTGTAGGACATATGGTGGTACATTGTTTCAATGTGTACATCTGACAATGTATGGTGGTGTATTGTTCCAATGTGCATCTCTGACAATTGTAGGACATATGGTGGTGTATTGCTCCAATCTGTACATCTGACAATGTATGGTGGTGTATTATTCCAATGTGTACAACTGACAATGTACAGTGGTGTATTGTTCCAATGTGTACAACTGACAATGTATGGCGGTGTATTGTTCCAATGTGTACATCTGACAATGTATTGTGGGGTATTGTTCTAATGTCGTTCTCTGACAATGTATAGTGGTATATTGTTCGAATGTGTATATATGACAATGTATGATGGGCATTGTTCCAATGTGCATCCCTGACAATTGTAGGACATATGGTGGTGTATTGTTCCAATGTGTACATCTGATAATTGTAGGACATATGGTGGTGTATTTCTCCAATGTGTACCTCGGAGAATGTATGGTGGTGTATTGTTCCAATGTGCATCTCTGACAATTGTAGAACATATGGTGGTGCATTGCCTCCATGTGTACATCTGACAATGCATGGTGATGTATTGTTCCAATCTGTCCATCTGACAATATATGGTGGTGTATTGTTCCAATGTGTATGAGTGACAATGTATGGTGGTGTATTGTTCCAATGTGTACATCTGACAATGTATTATGGTGTATTGTTCTAATGTGTGTCTCTGACAATTTATGGTGGTGGTTTGTTCCAATGTCTACATCTGACAATGTATGGTGGTGTATTGTTCCAACGTGCATCTCTGACAATTGTAAGACATATAGTGGTGTATTGTTCCAATGTGATCATCTGATAATTGGAGGACATATGGTGGTGCATTGCCTCCATGTGTACATCTGACAATGCATGGTGATGTATTGTTCCAATCTGTCCATCTGACAATATATGGTGGTGTATTGTTCCAATGTGTATGAGTGACAATGTATGGTGGTGTATTGTTCCAGTGTGTACAACTGACAATGTATGGTGGTGTATTGTTCCAATGTGTACATCTGACAATGTATTGTGGTGTATTGTTCTAATGTGTGTCTCTGACAGTGTATGGTGGTATATTGTTCCAATGTGTACATCTGACAATGTATGGTGGTGTATTGTTCCAATGTGCATCTCTGACAATTATAGGACATATGGTGCTGTATTGTTCCAATGCATACATCTGACAATTGTAGGACATATGGTGCTGTATTGTTCCAATGTGTACAACTGACAATGTATGGTGGTGTATTGTTCCAATGTGTACATCTGACAATGTATGGCGCTGTATTGTTCCAAGGTGCATCTCTGACAATTGTATGATATAGGGTGGTGTATTGTTCCAATGTGTACATCCGACAATGTATGGTGATGTATTGTTCCAATGTGCATCTCTGCCAATTGTAGGACATATGGTGGTACATTGTTTCAATGTGTACATCTGACAATGTATGGTGGTGTATTGTTCCAATGTGCATCTCTGACAATTGTAGGACATAGGGTGGTGTATTGCTCCAATCTGTACATCTGACAATGTATGGTGGTGTATTATTCCAATGTGTACAACTGACAATGTACAGTGGTGTATTGTTCCAATGTGTACAACTGACAATGTATGGCGGTGTATTGTTCCAATGTGTACATCTGACAATGTATTGTGGTGTATTGTTCTAATGTCGTTCTCTGACAATGTATAGTGGTATATTGTTCGAATATGTATATATGACAATGTATGATGTGCAGTGTTCCAATTTGCATCCCTGACAATTGTAGGACATATGGTGGTGTATTGTTCCAATGTGTACATCTGATAATTGTAGTACATATGGTGGTGTATTTCTCCAATGTGTACCTCGGAGAATGTATGGTGGTGTATTGTTCCAATGTGCATCTCTGACAATTGTAGAACATATGGTGGTGCATTGCCTCCATGTGTACATCTGACAATGCATGGTGATGTATTGTTCCAATCTATCCATCTGACAATATATGGTGGTGTATTGTTCCAATGTGTATGAGTGACAATGTATGGTGGTGTATTGTTCCAATGTGTACATCTGACAATGTATTATGGTGTATTGTTCTAATGTGTGTCTCTGACAATTTATGGTGGTGGTTTGTTCCAATGTCTACATCTGACAATGTATGGTGGTGTATTGTTCCAACGTGCATCTCTGACAATTGTAAGACATATGGTGGTGTATTGATCCAATGCGTACATCTGAAAATTGCAGAACATATGGTTCTGTACTGTTGCAATGTGTACATCCGACGATGTATGGTGGTGTATTGTTCCAATGTGCCTCTCTGACAATTGGAGGACATATGGTGGTACATTGTTTCAATGTGTTCATCTGAGACTGTATGATGGTGTATTGTTCCAATGTGCATCTCTGACAATTGTACGACATATGGTGGTGCATTGCTTCCATGTGTACATCTGACAATGCATGGTGATGTATTGTTCCAATCTGTACATCTGACAATGTATGGTGGTATATTGTTCCAATGTGTACGTCTGACAATGTATGGAGGTGTAGTGTTCCAATGTGTATGACAGACAATGTATGGTGGTGCATTGTTCCAATGTGTACATCTGACAATGTATGGAGGTGTATTCTTCTAATGTGTACATCTGACAATGTATGGTGGTGTATTGTTCCAATGTACATCTCTGATAATTGTAGGACATAGGGTGGTGTATTGTTCCAATGTGTACATCTGACAATGTATTGAGGTGTATTCTTCTAATGTGTACATCTGACAATGTATGGTGGTGTATTTTTCCAATGTACATCTCTGATAATTGTAGGACATAGGGTGGTGTATTGTTCCAATGTGTACATCTGACAAGGTATGGTACTGTATTGTTCCAATGTGGATCTCTGACAATTGTAGGACATAGGGTGGTGTATTGTTCCAATGTGTACATCCGACAATGTATGGTGGTGTATTGTTCCAATGTGCATCTCTGACAACTGCAGGACATATGGTGGTACATTGTTTCAATGTGTTCATCTGAGACTGTATGATGGTGTATTGTTCCAATGTGCATCTCTGACAATTGTAGGACATATGGTGGTGCATTGCTTCCATGTGTACATCTGACAATGCATGGTGATGTATTGTTCCAATCTGTACATCTGACAATGTATGGTGGTGTATTGTTCCAATGTGTACGTCTGACAATGTATGGAGGTGTACTGTTCCAATGTGTACGACTGACAATGTATGGTGGTGCATTGTTCCAATGTGTACATCTGACAATGTATGGAGGTGTATTCTTCTAATGTGTACATCTGACAATGTATGGTGGTGTATTGTTCCAATGTACATCTCTGATAATTGTAGGACATATAGTGGTGTATTGTTCCAATGTGATCATCTGATAATTGGAGGACATATGGTGGTGCATTGCTTGAATGTGTACAACTGACAATGTATGGTGGTGTATTGTTCCAATGTGTACAACTGACAATGTATGGTGGTGTATTGTTCCAATGTGTACATCTGACAATGTATTGTGGTGTATTCTTCTAATGTGTGTCTCTGACAGTGTATGGTGGTATATTGTTCCAACGTGTACATCTGACAATGGATGGTGGTGTATTGTTCCAATGTGCATCTCTGACAATTATAGGACATATGGTGTGTATTGTTCCAATGCATACATCTGACAATTGTAGGACATATGGTGCTGTATTGTTCCAATGTGTACAACTGACAATGTATGGTGGTGTATTGTTCCAATGTGTACATCTGACAACGTATGGCGCTGTATTGTTCCAAGGTGCATCTCTGACAATTGTTTGATATAGGGTGGTGTATTGTTCCAATGTGTACACCCGACAATGTATGGTGATGTATTGTTCCAATGTGCATCTCTGCCAATTGTAGGACATATGGTGGTACATTGTTTCAATGTGTACATCTGACAATGTATGGTGGTGTATTGTTCCAATGTGCATCTGTGACAATTGTAGGACATATGGTGGTGTATTGCTCCAATCTGTACATCTGACAATGTATGGTGGTGTATTATTCCAATGTGTACAACTGACAATGTACAGTGGTGTATTGTTCAAATGTGTACAACTGACAATGTATGGCGGTGTATTGTTCCAATGTGTACATCTGACAATGTATTGTGGTGTATTGTTCTAATGTCGTTCTCTGACAATGTATAGTGGTATATTGTTCGAATGTGTATATATGACAATGTATGATGTGCATTGTTCCAATGGGGATCCCTGACAATTGTAGGACATATGGTGGTGTATTGTTCCAATGTGTACATCTGATAATTGTAGGACATATGGTGGTGTATTTCTCCAATGTGTACCTCGGAGAATGTATGGTGGTGTATTGTTCCAATGTGCATCTCTGACAATTGTAGAACATATGGTGGTGCATTGCCTCCATGTGTACATCTGACAATGCATGGTGATGTATTGTTCCAATCTATCCATCTGACAATATATGGTGGTGTATTGTTCCAATGTGTATGAGTGACAATGTATGGTGGTGTATTGTTCCAATGTGTTCATCTGACAATGTATTATGGTGTATTGTTCTAATGTGTGTCTCTGACAATTTATGGTGGTGGTTTGTTCCAATGTCTACATCTGACAATGTATGGTGGTGTATTGTTCCAACGTGCATCTCTGACAATTGTAAGACATATGGTGGTGTATTGATCCAATGTGTACATCTGAAAATTGCAGAACATATGGTTCTGTACTGTTGCAATGTGTACATCCGACGATGTATGGTGGTGTATTGTTCCAATGTGCCTCTCTGACAATTGGAGGACATATGGTGGTACATTGTTTCAATGTGTTCATCTGAGACTGTATGATGGTGTATTGTTCCAATGTGCATCTCTGACAATTGTACGACATATGGTGGTACATTGCTTCCATGTGTACATCTGACAATGTATGGTGATGTATTGTTCCAATCTGTACATCTGACAATGTATGGTGGTGTATTGTTCCAATGGGTACGTCTGACAATGTATGGAGGTGTAGTGTTCCAATGTGTACGACTGACAATGTATGGTGGTGCATTGTTCCAATGTGTACATCTGACAATGTATGGAGGTGTATTGTTCCAATGTGTACATCTGACAATGTATGGTGGTGTATTGTTCCAATGTACATCTCTGATAATTGTAGGACATAGGGTGGTGTATTGTTCCAATGTGTACATCTGACAATGTATGGTACTGTATTGTTCCAATGTGGATCTCTGACAATTGTAGGACATAGGGTGGTGTATTGTTCCAATGTGTACATCCGACAATGTATGGTGGTGTATTGTTCCAATGTGCATCTCTGACAACTGGAGGACATATGGTGGTACATTGTTTCAATGTGTTCACCTGAGACTGTATGATGGTGTATTGTTCCAATGTGCATCTCTGACAATTGTAGGACATATGGTGGTGCATTGCTTCCATGTGTACATCTGACAATGCATGGTGATGTATTGTTCCAATCTGTACATCTGACAATGTATGGTGGTGTATTGTTCCAATGTGTACGTCTGACAATGTATGGAGGTGTAGTGTTCCAATGTGTACGACTGACAATGTATGGTGGTGCATTGTTCCAATGTGTACATCTGACAATGTATGGAGGTGTATTCTTCTAATGTGTACATCTGACAATGTATTGTGGTGTATTGTTCTAATGTCGTTCTCTGACAATGTATAGTGGTATATTGTTCGAATGTGTATATATGACAATGTATGATGTGCATTGTTCCAATGTGCATCCCTTACAATTGTAGGACATATGGTGGTGTATTGTTCCAATGTGTACATCCGATAATTGTAGGACATATGGTGGTGTATTTCTCCAATGTGTACCTCGGAGAATGTATGGTAGTGTATTGTTCCAATGTGCATCTCTGACAATTGTAGAACATATGGTGGTGTATTGCCCCAATGTGTACATCTGACAATGCATGGTGATGTATTGTTCCAATCTGTCCATCTGATAATATATGGTGGTGTATTGTTCCAATGTGTATGAGTGACAATGTATGGTGGTGTATTGTTCCAATGTGTACATCTGACAATGTATTATGGTGTATTGTTCTAATGTGTGTCTCTGACAATTTATGGTGGTGGTTTGTTCCAATGTCTACATCTGACAATGTATGGTGGTGTATTGTTCCAACGTGCATCTCTGACAATTGTAAGACATATGGTGGTGTATTGATCCAATGTGTACATCTGAAAATTGTAGAACATATGGGTCTGTACTGTTGCAATGTGTACATCCGACGATGTATGGTGGTGTATTGTTCCAATGTGCTTCTCTGACAATTGGAGGACATATGGTGGTACATTGTTTCAATGTGTTCATCTGAGACTGTATGATGGTGTATTGTTCCAATGTGCATCTCTGACAATTGTAGGACATATGGTGGTGCATTGCTTCCATGTGTACATCTGACAATGCATGGTGATGTATTGTTCCAATGTGTACGTCTGACAATGTATGGAGGTGTAGTGTTCCAATGTGTACGACTGACAATGTATGGTGGTGCATTGTTCCAATGTGTACATCTGACAATGTATGGAGGTGTATTCTTCTAATGTGTACATCTGACAATGTATGGTGGTGTATTGTTCCAATGTGGATCTCTGACAATTGTAGGACATAGGGTGGTGTATTGTTCCAATGTGTACATCCGACAATGTATGGTGGTGTATTGTTCCAATGTGCATCTCTGACAACTGCAGGACATATGGTGGTACATTGTTTCAATGTGTTCATCTGAGACTGTATGATGGTGTATTGTTCCAATGTGCATCTCTGACAATTGTAGGACATATGGTGGTGCATTGCTTCCATGTGTACATCTGACAATGCATGGTGATGTATTGTTCCAATCTGTACATCTGACAATGTATGGTGGTGTATTGTTCCAATGTGTACGTCTGACAATGTATGGAGGTGTACTGTTCCAATGTGTACGACTGACAATGTATGGTGGTGCATTGTACCAATGTGTACATCTGACAATGTATGGAGGTGTATTCTTCTAATGTGTACATCTGACAATGTATGGTGGTGTATTGTTCCAATGTACATCTCTGATAATTGTAGGACATAGTGTGGTGTATTGTTCCAATGTGTACATCTGACAATGTATGGTACTGTATTGTTCCAATGTGGATCTCTGACAATTGTAGGACATAGGGTGGTGTATTGTCCCAATGTGTACATCCGACAATGTATGGTGGTGTATTGTTCCAATGTGCATCTCTGACAACTGCAGGACATATGGAGGTACATTGTTTCTATGTGTATATCTGACAATGTATGGTGTTGTATTGTTCCATCGTGCATCTCTGACAATTGTAAGACATATGGTGGTGTATTGTTCCAATGTGTACATCTGAAAATTGTAGAACATATGGTGCTGTATTGTTGCAATGTGTACATCCTACGATGTATTGTGGTGGGTTGTTCCAATGTGCATCTCTGATAATTGGAGGACATATGGTGATGCATTGTTTCAATGTGTACATCTGAGAATGTATGATGGTGTATTGTTCCAATTTGCATCTCTGACAATTGTAGGACATATGGTGGTGCATTGCTTCCATGTGTACATCTGACAATGTATGGTGGTGTATTGTTCCAATGTGTACGTCTGACAATGTATGGTGGTGTAGTGTTCCAATGTGCATCTCTGACAATTGTAGGACATATGGTGGTGTATTGTTCCAATGTGGACGTCCGACGACGTATGGTGCTGTATTATTCCCATATGCATCTCTGACAATTGTAGGATATATGGTGGTGCATTGTTTCAATGTGTAAATCTGACAATGTATGGTGGTGTATTGTTCCAATGTGCATCTCTGACAATTGTAGGACATATGGTGGTGTATTGCTCCAATGTGTACATCTGACAATGCATGGTGATGTATTGTTCCAATCTGTACATCTGACAATGTATGCTGATGTATTATTCCAATGTGTACAACTGACAATGGATGGTGGTGTATTGTTCCAATCTGTACATCTGACAATTGTAGGACATATGGTGGTACATTGTTTCAATGTGTACGTCTGACAATGTAGGGTGGTGTATTGTTCCAATGTGCATCTCTGACAATTGTAGGACATATGGTGTTCTATTGCTCCAATGTGTACATCTGACAATGCATGGTGATGTATTGTTCCAATCTGTACATCTGACAATGTATGGTGATGTATTATTCCAATGTGTACAACTGACAATGGATGGTGGTGTATTGTTGCAATGTGCATCTCTGACAATTGTAAGACATATGGTGGTGTATTGTTCCAATGTGTACATCTGACAATGTATGGTGGTGTATTGTTCCAATGTGTACATCTGACAATGTATGGTGGTGTATTGTTCCAATGTACATCTCTGATAATTGTAGGACATAGGGTGGTGTATTGTTCCATTGTGTACATCCGACAATGTATGGTGCTGTATTGTTCCAATGTGCATCTCTGACAATTGTATGACATAGGGTGGTGTATTGTTCCAATGTGTACATCCGACAATGTATGGTGGTGTATTGTTCCAATGTGCATCTCTGACAATTGTAGGACATATGGTGGTACATTGTTTCAATGTGTACATCTGACAATGTATGGTGGTGTATTGTTCCAATGTGCATCTCTGACAATTGTAGGAGATATGGTGGTGTATTGCTCCAATGTGTACATCTGACAATGCATGGTGATGTATTGTTCCAATCTGTACATCTGACAATGTATGGTGATTTATTGTTCCAATGTGTACATCTGACAATGCATGGTGATGTATTGTTCCAATGTGTACATTTGACAATGTATGGTGGTGTATTGTTCCAATCTGTACATCTGACAATGTATGGTCATGTATTGTTCCAATGTGTACATCTGACAATGCATGATGATGTATTGTTCCAATGTGTACATCTGGCAATGTATGGTGGTGTATTGTTCCAATGTGTACATCTGACAATGTGTGGTGGTGTATTGTTCCAATGTGTACATCTGACAATGCATGGTGATGTATTGTTCCAATGTGTACATCTGACAATGTATGGTGGTGTATTGATCTAATGTGTACATCTGACAATGTATTGTGGTGTATTGTTCTAATGTGTGCCTCTGACGATGTATGGTGGTGTATTGCTACAATGTGCATCTCTGACAATTGTAGGACATATGGTGGTGTATTGTTACAATGTGTACATCTGCAAATTGTAAGACATATGGTGGTGCATTGCTTTCATGTGTACATCTGACAATGTATGGTGATGTATTCTTCCAATCTGTACATCTGACAATGTATGGTGGTGTATTGTTCCAATGTGTACATCTGACAATGTATTGTGGTGTATCGTTCTAATGTGTGTCTCTGACAGTGTATAGTGGTATATTGTTCCAATGTGTACATCTGACAATGTATGGTGCTGTATTGTTCCAATGTGCATCTCTGACAATTGTATGACATAGGGTGGTGTATTGTTCCACTGTGTACATCCGACAATGTAAGATGGTATATTGTTCCAATGTGCATCTCTGACAATTGTAGGACATATGGTGGTACATAGTTTCAATGTGTACATCTGACAATGTATGGTGGTGTATTATTCCAATGTGCATCTCTGACAATTATAGGACATATGGTGGTGTATTGCTCCAATGTGTACATCTGACAATGTATTGTGGTGTATTGTTCTAATGTGTGCCTCTGACGATGTATGGTGGTGTATTGCTACAATGTGCATCTCTGACAATTGTAGGACATATGGTGGTGTATTGTTACAATGTGTACATCTGCCAATTGTAAGACATATGGTGGTGCATTGCTTTCATGTGTACATCTGACAATGTATGGTGATGTATTCTTCCAATCTGTACATCTGACAATGTATGGTGGTGTATTATTCCAATGTGTACAACTGACAATGTATGGTGGTATATTGTTCCAATGTGTACAACTGACATTGTATGGTGGTGTATTGTTCCAATGTGTACATCTGACAATGTATTGTGGTGTATCGTTCTAATGTGTGTCTCTGACAGTGTATAGTGGTAAATTGTTCCAATGTGTACATCTGACAATGCATGGTGATGTATTGTTCCAATCTGTACATCTGACAATGTATGGTGATTTATTGTTCCAATGTGTACATCTGACAATGCATGGTGATGTATTGTTCCAATGTGTACATCTGACAATGTATGGTGGTGTATTGTTCCAATCTGTACATCTGACAATGTATGGTGATGTATTGTTCCAATGTGTACATCTGACAATGCATGATGATGTATTGTTCCAATGTGTACATCTGGCAATGTATGGTGGTGTATTGTTCCAATGTGTACATCTGACAATGTGTGGTGATGTATTGTTCCAATGTGTACATCTGACAATGTATTGTGGTGTATTGTTCTAATGTGTGCCTCTGACGATGTATGGTGGTGTATTGCTACAATGGGCATCTCTGACAATTGTAGGACATATGGTGGTGTATTGTTACAATGTGTACATCTGCCAATTGTAAGACATATGGTGGTGCATTGCTTTCATGTGTACATCTGACAATGTATGGTGATGTATTCTTCCAATCTGTACATCTGACAATGTATGGTGGTGTATTATTCCAATGTGTACAACTGACAATGGATGGTGGTGTATTGTTTGAACGTGTACATCTAACAATATAGTGTGGTGTATCGTTATAATGTGTGTCTCTGACAGTGTATAGTGGTATATTGTTCCAATGAGTACATCTGACAATGTATGGTGGTTATTGTTCCAATGTGCATCTCTGACAATTGTAGGACATATGGTGGTGTATTGTTCCAATGTGTACATCTGACAATGTATTGTGGTGTATTGTTCTAATGTGTGCCTCTGACGATGTATGGTGGTGTATTGCTCCAATGTGCATCTCTGATAATTGTAGGACATATGGTGGTGAATTGCTTTCATGTGTACATCTGACAATGTATGGTGGTGTATTATTCCAATGTGTACAACTGACAATGTATGGTGGTATATTGTTCCAATGTGTACAACTGACATTGTATGGTGGTGTATTGTTCCAATGTGTACATCTGACAATGTATTGTGGTGTATCGTTCTAATGTGTGTCTCTGACAGTGTATAGTGGTAAATTGTTCCAATGTGTACATCTGACAATGTATGGTGGCGTATTGTTCCAATTTGCATCTCTGACAATTGTGGGACATATGGTGGTGTATTGTTCCAATGTATACATCTAACAATTGTAGGACATATGGTGCTGTATTGTTCCAATGTATACATCGGACAATGTATGGTGGTGTATTGTTCCAATGTGCATCTCTGACAATTGTAGGAAATTTGGTGGTGCATTGCTTCCATGTGTACATCTGCCAATGTATGGTGGTGTATTGTTCCATCTGTACATCTGACAATGTTTGGTGGTGTATTATTCCAATGTGTACAACTGACAATGTATGGTGGTGTATTGTTCCAATGTGTACAACTGATAATGTATGGTGATGTATTGTTCCAATATGTACATCTGACAATGTATGGTGGTGTATTGTTCCAATGTGTACGTCTGACAATGTATGGTGGTGTAGTGTTCCAATGTGTACGACTGACAATGTATGGTGGTGCATTGTTGTAATGTGTACATCTGACAATGTATTGTGGTGTATTGTTCCAATGTGTACATCTGACAATGTATGGTGGTGTATTGTTCCAATGTGCATCTCTGACAATTGTAGGACATAAGGTGGTGTATTGTTCCAATGTGTACATCCGACGATGTATGGTGTTGTATTGTTCCCATGTGCATCTCTGACAATTGTAGGACATATGGTGGTGCATTGTTTCAGTGTGTACCTCTGACAATGTATGGTGGTGTATTGTTCCAATGTGCATCTCTGACAATTGTAGGACATATGGTGGTGTATTGTTCCAATGTGTACATCTGACAATGTATTGTGGTGTATTGTACCGACGTGTACATCTGACAATGTATGGTGATGTATTGTTCCAATCTGTACATCTGGCAATGTATAGTGGTGTACTGTTCCAATCTGTCCATCTGACAATATATGTCGGTGTATTGTTCCAATGGCTACATCTGACAATGCATGGTGGTGTATTGTTCCAATGTGGACATCTGACAATGTATTGTGGTGCATTGTTCCAATGTTTACATCTGGCAATGCATGGTGATGTATTGTTTCAATCTGTACATCTGACAATGTATGGTGGTGTATTGTTCCAATGTGTGTATCTGACAATGCATGGTGATGTATTGTTCCAATCTGTACATCTGACAATGTGTGGTGGTGTATTGTTCCAATGTGTACATCTTTCAATGTATGGTGGTGTATTGTTCCAATGTGTACATCTGACAATGTGTGGTGGTGTATTGTTTCAATGTCGCCATCTGACAATGTATGGTGGTGTATTTCTCCAATGTGCAAATCTGACAATCTATGGTGGTGTATTGTTCCAATGTGTACATCTGACAATGTATGGCGGTGTATTGTTCCAATGTGTACATCTGGCAATGTATGGTGGTGAATTGTTCCAATGTGTCCATCTGACAATGCATGGTGATGTATTGTTCCAATCTGTACATCTGACAATGTATTGTGGTGCATTGTTCCAATGTTTACATCTGACAATGCATGGTGATGTATTGTTCCAATCTGTACATCTGACAATGTATTGTTGTGGATTGTTCCAATGTGTGCATCTGACAATGCATGGTGGTGTATTGTTCCAATGTGGACATCTGACAATGTATTGTGGTGCATTGTTCCGATGTTTACATCTGACAATGCATGGTGATGTATTGTTCCAATCTGTACATCTGACAATGTATTGTGGTGCATTGTTCCAATGTTTACATCTGACAATGCATGGTGATGTATTGTTCCAATCTGTACATCTGACAATGTATGGTGGTGTATTGTTCCAATGTGTGCATCTGACAATGAATGGTGGTGTATTGTTCCAATGGCTACATCTGACAATGCATGGTGGTGTATTGTTCCAATGTGTACATCTGACAATGTGTGGTGGTGTATTGTTCCAATGTGTACATCTTTCAATGTATGGTGGTGTATTGTTCCAATGTGTACATCTGACAATGTGTGGTGGTGTATTGTTTCAATGTCGCCATCTGACAATGTATGGTGGTGTATTTCTCCAATGTGCAAATCTGACAATCTATGGTGGTGTATTGTTCCAATGTGTACATCTGACAATGTATGGCGGTGTATTGTTCCAATGTGTACATCTGGCAATGTATGGTGGTGAATTGTTCCAATGTGTACATCTGTAAATGTATGGTGGTGTAGTGTTCCATTGTGTACATCTGATAATGTATGGTGGTGTAGTGTTCCAATGTGTACATCTGACAATGTATGGTGGTGTATTGTTCCAATGTGTTCCTCTGACAATGTATGGTGGTGATACATTGTCAGAGATACACATTGGAACAATACACCACCATACATTGTCAGATGTGCACATTGGAACAATACCCCACTATACATTGTCGGATGTGCACATAGGAACAATACATCACCAGACAGATGTAGACATTGGAACATGTCTACATCTGACAATGTATGGTGGTGTATTGTTCCAATGTGTATCTCTGACAATGTCTGGTGGTGTATAGTTCCAATGTGTCTCTCTGCTAATGTATGGTGGTTCTGTAAAGCTGATGGCCAGAATACCACAATAGGTCAAACGCCACTGTCTTGTGGATCTCTAGCACTTGACGTACTGACCTGTAATCAGTATTGTTCATATTTCAGAATTGATTTAACACATTTTATGCATAGACATTGTCACGAATCTGAGAATGACAGAATCATATTGTCGTGAATTCTGCATGTGCCATTTTTTATGAAATTCACGCGGGTGGCTAATTTTATCCTTCTGGCAGAGGGCAAAACTTACAGCAAAACGACTATACCAATGATACAAAATGTGCACATCTGACTCTTGTTACAGCAGATGCCCCATAAACAATGGACTAATCCCAAATCGACTAAATCCT
Organism: Chaetoderma sp. LZ-2023a; assembly: GCA_034401795.1. Lineage (NCBI taxonomy): Eukaryota > Metazoa > Mollusca > Caudofoveata > Chaetodermatida > Chaetodermatidae > Chaetoderma > Chaetoderma sp. LZ-2023a. The sequence continues at coordinate 93,606,107 of CM067368.1, read as the reverse complement.
GTCACGTTTCTCCTGCCTATGATAATAGAAAATGTTCTGGCTGTATATTTGGTTTTAGTAAGTTCTATATTCTCCAGAATCTAGGACACACTGACCTAGTTCTTAGACGATTGGTACCTGCTACAGAAAGGTTTAAAAGACAATGCCGCTTGATATTCGAAAACGTGACTCATAATCTATGTCAACTCCTCTCTCATAATCTACGTCATCTCCTCTCTCATAATCTACATCATCTCCACTCTCTCTCAAATCAGATCACAGAGTGTTCACACTCGGGGCAATGAGTGGTTCGGATTCACTTTAAATTAACGAGTGGCCCCACAACACATCAGATTAATGAGTAGTTTAACATGAAAATCGGGCCAAAATCTTTGAGACGCATATATGCGAGTTGCATAAAGTAAGCATGTGGCATAAAACAGATACACAAGAAATCACATGAATGGGTTGCCACAATTGTAGACTCTATGGTTGAGTCCGTCAAGTAACAAGGTGTGAACTTAATCAATGAATTTCAAAATCATGCATGCGACCACGCACAAAAGCTGGTGCATTGAAAGCAAAACGGATACAACCCATACCCCACTTCGCGCCCATTCCCCTATCAAATCAGCCAAAGATTGTGGTTATTGCAAATGTTTGTGATGTCAAGGTCAAGGGCTGTGGTGTCAAGGTCAAGATCTGGGTGGTCCTAGTTGTTTCCTGCAACTTTTGTTGCCACCGTAAATCCGCCAATTCGATGGTCTTATCCGATTGTGAATTGCTGAGTAGCTCATCTGATTAAAGTCTGGCTAAATCAGTTGTTGGGCTTGGTGTGATAAGAAGCTATTCCAGTGATTGGCAAGGGAACATTCCATGTCGCTATGTTTCTCCGAATAGACCCACCCCACCCGTCGTCGCCTAGTTCTAGTTCCTGATTTGATCGAAACCTCATCGTATCTATCAAAAGGTATAAAATGTGACTATACTTGGTAGCCGATTTTTAGACAGACTCCATGGACGTTTCGGCCAAGTCCCCAAAATGTACTTGCATTTTGTGTATTCCTAATCCAAAAACCAGTGCCTGTACTAATGAGTGTTGCACTGTCAGGTATTTCTATTGTCGGTGTGCAACATACATCAGTTGTCAATTCTTTCACGAGGACAGATTTTGTTCCTGCACGGTGATTTCAACCCATCTCTGCTAGTGAGACATGGGATGAAAAAATCTAATGCTTCCGCATATCTATGTATACCCTCCTGTCAGCCTAGTAGTCAGTAGGAAGCATTTGGAGAATGGATTTGTCAGCCTTTAACGTCTTCACGTTTTTGGAGCATGATAGATATTTAGAAATATGGGAACTTTGTTTATTGATAGAGGATCTCTGAACCCTTTAGATAAAGTTTATTCTGTAGTGGGATTAAGCATGTTTCTTACCAACTCTCCAATGTCCTCGGTCTCTGATATGAATCAGGGGATGTGTGACATCCTCTGTAGATGGATCCGTTATTGCACTGTTCTGCAGTGTCTGGCCATGCATTATGTCTGCTGCACATTGACCAAATGTCTCTAAGACATGCTTGATTCTGTCATCAGCTTCAGAATCGTTCCGCCAGCGAATCCTGGTTTCCGCTTTGTGAAACAACGAATCATCAAGTATATTGCCATTGAGTTGTTGGTGTCTGCCGAAAATTGGGCTTAGAAATTGAAAGAAAGAGCCCATCTTCTTAAAGCAGACAAGTTTTTGTGATGCCTAATATCCCACAACTCCTCTTGCCAGTTCCATTTAACCATCCTTGGCTCTGATAAGGGTCTACCTGGCTAAATGTTGTCTGTTGCTTCCTTTACTACGAAGTCGCCCTGCCCGAACACCTCTAGGACCTCATCTTGCAACTGATTCCTCTCAGCTAGATATATGATTCTCCATTTTGCATAGTTGGTATGGTAATAAAGTATTGCAGCAGACAATGCAAATATATGTAGCCAAACATACCTTTCAAACCACACCAACAGCCAGAAGATAAATATAAGCATATGGTTGGCATATATGATAATTACTATTGATTACAGTCAGAAAAAGAATCATTTCTGGGCTTATGGTGATATTTTACGATCTGCCATGCTTATCTTCGCTAAATCCCGATGCTCAAATGTATTCTAGTCAGCATATATTTTAATGGTGCTAATATGGTGAGTGGTTATTGAGATTTTACATTTGACAAAATTACATCATGTAGCGCCATCTTGGAAATTGCGCAAGACATTAGCATGGACAAAAGAAAAAGGGATCCTATTCATTTAAGATTGCTTTCATTTTTTTATTTCTAGATGTGGAACATTTCAGAAAAACGTCTTACATTATTATTCTACCACAATTGTGTCAGAAGTTATAAACAATTAGAGTTAATAATTATTTGGCGGCTATTTTGTTTTTCAGACGTTTTGAGGGTGGGAAGCGCAAATAGAGTTTGGTGTACTGCATATTCGGAATCACAAGGTCTAAATGATTTAAGTACTGTTGTATACCAAACCTTAACAAAAAATGCCATAACAACTATTTTCCAGACCGCCTTTCTGGATTTGGCTCCAGTCTATTAACAATGGATTGTGTATCTCCGCCTGGTCAATATTATGATAATCAGAATACGACATAGATTGGTCGTTCGTATAATGGAAGTGAAAATAGCACTATGGATAACATTGATTCGAGCCAGTCATTCCAATTGTAAATTTTCAAAAATAGTCTTCTCTTAGCTTCAAAATAGACATAGTCCAGTCAATCTAGGCCAAAAATATTTTAACCCGGAACAAATTGGAACATAATCTTTTTTACCTCGCCCAGTGTATAGGGGGCCATCATGTACAACATATCAAAAGTCCTCCAAAATTCCAATAGGGGAAAGGGTAAAATTTGCATAATTATTACCAGATTTGGGCCATTTCACCTGAAAAATCAATTTTCTTTATTTCTTTAAAACCGGTATGTAATATATGTGTGACTGGGTATTTTTGGACTTTTTTTAGTAATAAATGAATACGATTGACATATTCTCCACAAATTAAATGTATTGTGTTATGCCACTTGCATGAATTTACCTAATACCATCATTGATATTAATACAATACATATTATATTTTATTATGTCACGGTATTGTCTGTTTCTAAGCTAAGCTAAGATGAAATAGTATGGCATAGCTACCTGGTTTCTACTAATTTCATCTTGCATCAATTATCCAAGTCATCTTCCTCTATGAGCGTTATTGAATTCGAGCAACTGAGACCCTTACAGTCTTCGCAGGCGGATGTGCAGCTGAGCCCATGTTTTCTACAGGTGCATCTCTTTGATTCACAGCCAGTTTTGCAGCTGCATCTAAATGAATACAGTAAATCGCCAGGTGCTGCCAGCATGTCAGTCTTAACAGGCAGCATTTGGTGGTTGAGAACTTTCCAGCCCCATTCTGTTGGATCCATATCTCCAGCATCTCCTCTCCAAACTTGAATTTGGTAGTACACGCGAAGACTGTGAAACTTTGCGGATGCGGGTGTTGGTGGTAAATCTCGTGCTTCAACATACTTGGAACTTTTTGCAACCTTCTCCCTGAATCGCTTGTACCGCAAAGCAACTAGACTATCCATTGAAGTGCCATTGTATAGAATAAGCATTGCCTTCTCACCTGCTTTTATCACGTCATCTTTATTCGCATTACTCATTGTAAACACTTCAGCAATTTGAGAGAGTTCTTTGCAGCACTGGATTTTGCTAAGGGATGCAGATTTTCCAATTCCATAAAGCCTAGATGTTGAGTCACAGCCAAGGATAGCATGGATAAATAACAGCTGTGAGCACAAACAGAACCCGAGTTTTTCCTTTGCCATTTTGATATTCCACAGTCGGGGTTTCTTTGCATTTTGCTTTGGCTCTGGTCTGAAAAATAGCTGACAGCCATTCATATCAGTATGGTATAGAAGCAACACCAGTAGGTCGGTATCGTCTCCAACAAGAGCAGTATTTGTTGACTTTGAAGCCAAGATAGCCGTTTGCGTAATTAAGACATCAGCATCACCGCTTGCCTTTATCGTTAAGCATCCAACCTGTTCGAGAGATGAACTTAAGATTGATATGAACCGATGTTTGTTCTGCTTGTTACTAAGAAAATCAGGCTTACTCAGAGTTACAACTGTTTGCGGAGTCAGTACAACAGTTGCGCCTGGTCCACGAGTTCGCCTCTTATGTGTTACATTTATGTCTGGGCCTTGGTCATAAGCATAAAAAACTACTGTAGCCTTTCCATATCTGCTTATGCAATATTTTACATATCTTTGACACACATTTGCAAATGTCTCTCCACGCTGCCATGGAACACGGTGTAATAGAGCTCCTCCATCAAGCACATAGTGGACAGAATCTGGAACGACTGCATCTTCATTTTGAATTAATTTCCACAATGCATCAGCAAGTGCCGGCTTATTTGCTTCCCATGGAAGAGATGAATTATCAAAGAGTGCGGGTGGATGAGTGCACAACTCATACTCAAAATAAGATGCTGGATTCCCTTTTGATCCATTTGTAGCAATTAAACTGAGTCTTTGAAATAGGAGTTGTGGATCAATTTGTACACATTCATCATCAATCTTGAGAGATGTTTTGGATGCTAAGGTAATAGCTTGTCTCTTTCTCTGGAACGAAATGCTTGATACACATTGGCCACACATCGAATTAATAATTGATTCTCCAATATCTTTAGCATCATCAACATTGACTGATTCATGTGCAGACAAGTTCACTAAGGATTTTGAGAATTTTGTAAGTATCATCCATATCACGCTTTATTCGAGATTGTGTGGAATCTTTGTGTTGTTCACTTGAATCACAGTTTACCCCAGAGAGCTCTTGCATTGCATTACACACATCTGCACATGCGGGCATAGACAACAACCAAACAAGACGCTGAAGTTCTGTCATTCCACGACCTCGTGTTAGACCACCACTTGACTTTACACTTCTCATAAGGACCTGCTCAATAGTTCTGCCTTAATGAGCGTTATTGAATTCGAGCAACCCTTACAGTTTTTGGGATGAGCAAGATGAGTGCAGCTGAGGGATATTTTTCATGGTTCGAAAATTTACGCTGCAGCTTTGATGGTATACTGCATTGACAACGCATAAATCCGGCGTGAAGGCAAGCCGCCCAGCTACAAGTTTGCCCCATTCGGTTTTTCTCTGCTCACAGGCCTCGGCGATACTACATTGAAAGTCATGAGTACTTACTGGATAAATATCATCGCCACGTTTCTTTCCATCTTGAATTTTTGCAGGGTATCCGCATAGCAAACAATGTTCACTAAAATTGAATGTTGGACTTTCTGAACGGAGTGTTCGCATGGGTGGCGGAGATTGTTCAATTTTCTCTGCGTCACGGGCAATCCGCTTGGGATCAATGAACTCCCGTCGACATTTTACATGAACCCTCTGTCCTACTTCAGCTATGACATCGCTTTCACGGGCTCTGCTAGCATTGTTAATACCGTCACAGCCTTTAACTCGAAGCTTAACAGTTTGTGAGCCATTTTCTAGGCTCTGGTTACAAATAACGCATGTATCTAAATCCATGTCCATATTCTGATTGAATTGTATAGAAATTTATTCAAATTGCGAGATAAAAGTGAAAATTAAAATGCAATTTATTTTAGATAAAATTTTAAAAGCGAAAAACAAAATTAAACTTACTTTAAATATAATTTTTTTAAATTACCCCATATTTTATCTGCGGTTTTGGAGAATCTGTACAAGTGGTTCAAGGCAATATTGCCAATTGCTTACTGTCTTCCGTGACCATGAAATTCAGAGCTTAGACAACATTTCTACTTCGTTTATTTGCGGAATGAAGCAGGTAAGGGAAGTTTCATTATTCGGATAATGGCGGTAGCTAAATATGCGAATTTACCCACTTTCCCATCGAGGGATTTTGGAGGACTTTTGATATGTGACACCTGGCAGTCCCATGAATGCCGCAGAAAAGAAATAAATTCTGTTGCAATTTGTTCTAGGTTAATTTGTAGTTTTACTGGACTAACAGTCCTCAAGACAACTACAAAGGAAATATTGGCCGGTTTGACCATTAAAAACCACAAGTTGACACCAGAGGGGTTAAATCTAAATAAAACGCGTCCCTTCACATACGGCAGCCAAGAAATCCGAACTGAAGCATCTCGCCATATCTGTGACTTAACATACGGCAGTCAAGAGATCCGAACTGAAGCATCTCGCCATATCTGTGACTTCACATATGGCAGTCAAGAGATCCGAACTGAAGCATCTCGCCATATCTGTGACTTCACATACGGCAGTCAAGAGATCCGAACTGAAGCATCTCGCCATATCTGTGACTTCACATACGGCAGTCAAGAGATCCGAACTGAAGCATCTCGCCATATCTGTGACTTCACATACGGCAGTCAAGAGATCCGAACTGAAGCATCTCGCCATATCTGTGACTTCACATACAGCAGTCAAGAGATCCGAACTGAAGCATCTCGCCATATCTGTGACTTCACATACGGTAGTCAAGAGATCCGAACTGAAGCATCTCGCCATATCTGTGACTTCACATACGGCAGTCAAGAGATCCGAACTGAAGCATCTCGCCATATCTGTGATTTCACATACGGCAGTCAAGAGATCCGAACTGAAGCATCTCGCCATATCTGTGACTTCACATACGACAGTCAAGAGATCCGAACTGAAGCATCTCGCCATATCTGTGGCAATGGACCTTTCCGGTTTTAGCTATGCCCCGCCCATCTCTAGCTAAGCTCCACCCACACCTCGCCGTATTGGGATTGATGGATCCCCGAATGTCCTAACTATCAATTTCCTGAAAACTATACAAGGAAGCTGTTGAATATTTTGTAACTAATTTGACTGGGTGCTGTTGCTGCCTATGGCAGCAACAGCGCCCAGCCAAATTAGTTTCAAAATATTCAACAATATGTTTATTAAATAGCAAAGAATTACAAAGACATACAATTCATACAACGTGTCGGACTGTTTGAGATTTTACGACGGTCTATATGGAACCCTTTGTGACGTCATCATACACGTGCTGAGTTGATTATGACGTCATTCGAGGTCAGGTGATGGATGGATACTCTGGAAAGGTGAATAGTAGAACTATGGGTTTAACTGAAGAGGATATTTACAATCTTATGCATACTATCAGCAGCGATATAATTAGTGCATGCGTGTTTTAAGAGAGCAAGCGGGAATTCTATCTGCATCATTTACTGAGAAGCATGCCACTATTATTTGGTCCAATCCTGCATTCCTTTGTGCAGTCAAATACCAAATGATATTTTAGGCAAGGCAGGGAACAACTATACCGGTACATCTGCGCAAGTAATATAATTAATACTGACTTATTTCTCTGTTACCGATACACCTACATTATGCAGTAGCATTTGGTGAGTTAGTTTCACCGGATGGCGTGATTCAAAGTCTTCCCTATGATCACCTGGCATGAGTGGATGTGATATTTCCAAGCTTTCCATACGCTCACGCGACATTACTTAATCGAGGTGATTCCAAGTGTTCCTTAGCTTGCTCGTCAGCTGTCAATATATCATGTGTATTGTATAGTTTACTGGCTCGTCCTCTATCACCAGTATTTGATTGTGTGCTCTACCGTGTCACCGTCATCCATAAGTCATTGCCATTTTTTTCTGTTCCCTTTAAGTGCATCTGCCATGAGCCTTGTCAGATGCCTGATCAATGATCCAGTGCTATTCAGGGTAAGCAGTGGCACACGTGGGTGCCAATGTTACTTATGACGATGATGTTGCTCTGTCAGCCACTGAAGCTAATTAATCACGACTTCTATGTTATTGATCGCAAGATAATGGGTCTTGGGTTTACCTTGAAGACATGCATTAATATATTTTATTCTACATTTGTCACGTGCATCGTTCGTTGCCGAAATCGGCATATATTTAGCAACTCTTAGAATCCATTTAACTGAAGGTTGCTGCTACATTATGCATCATCGACAACGTCCCTGTACGATTACTCAACATATGTAACTTTATGTAAACCCGTCGTTTGATAGAAACGTTACATAGAATGAAGTAGGTTGAGAATAGAGTGATATAAATTGAGTAGTATCCGGAGAGTGTTTGAATTGTGCTATGGATGAACAATAGAGAAGCATTGAGTACGGTATTCTCGATGTTCTCGGTATTCTCGGACTGCACTTATATATGGATGCGAGAGCTTTGTTCAAGGAAAAGAACTATATCGCATGCCTAAATAGAAAGATCAATAGGCTTAAATCGACTTGTATGGTTATATGAGAAGAGACATATTGTGAATATCTGAATGTATGGACGCCATGTATCCATCCATTTCGGCATTCAATTTTAAATCTCAACTATGAAAGATACATGCACAGGCAAAAATCTGAATAGACAGCTACCCCATCCTGATTATCGGCAATCAAGACGCATGGTAACGATGATACCATCGGCATTGTTAATTTGACCAGATTAACCAGGATCTTGTACATGTTACATATAAATAACCGTTGTTGACCTCTGACAGGACTTCTATGTATATTAATGAACGCCACTAGCATAACCTTGAAAGTGTAAGGTCACGTGCTAAAGAATGTCATGGGGGAAAACTTAGTCTCTGTATGTAATCGTCTGCAATTAAGTCTTTTTCAATACGTAGGCTCACCAATCAAGTCAGAATGATCAAGGGGGAATGATTGATGACCTATTTGTAGAATCCAAATTTGACGATAATCTGTCGATCAGTTGATGTATTGCTTATGAATGTGATAATTCAATACAGGCTCGTATCTGAATTAAAAAACTTGAAACCATTCTGAAGATAAATGCCACACTAGGTAATGAGCAATTAACCAATCTTACGGATGACTGGAAACTTATGTTAGTCCAATATATATATAGAGGCTCAGTATATTCTACCCATTACTTTGGGATATTGGGGATAATGTAGTCCAAGATGGGAGACTTTGGGATGAATATGCCCACACAATGGTCATTTCCGGTTTTAGCTATGTCCTGCCCATCTCTAGCGAAGCTCCACCCACACCTCGCTCGTGTTGGGATTGATCGATCTCTGAACACCCTGACTATCAATTTCCCCCAAAATACACAGGTAATCTGTTGAATATTTTGAAACAATTTGACCGGGTGCCTAAGGCAGCAACAGCGCCCAGTCAAATTAGTTCCAAAATATTCAACAGCATGTTTATTAAATAGCAAAGAATAACATAGATATACACTTCATACAACGTGTCGGACCATTTGAGATTTGATGAGGTCTATATGGAACCTTTTGTGACGTACTGATTGTGACGTCATCATACACGCGCTGGGGTGATTATGACGTCATAGTAGTGGCAGTGAATAAATTGACCAGTCCAGTTATATGGCAGTGAATAAATTGACGAATAAGCAGAGTTAAAGACACTAACAAAGCCGGACGATGCAGATTTAGAAATGCAAACAATGGAAGAATGACTCAATTCTGGAATATCAATCTGGCTAGCTGAATATAGTTATCCTTCAACTGTACACAATGATAAATCTTGGTAGATCGAGTTGTTCACAAAGGACCAGGCAATCACCTGATAGTCCTGGAACAGTACGGAAAAGTCTCATATTACTATGTATGATAGGGAATAAAACTAAAGTGCCTTTGATGTTTCACTCCATCAATGACCTACGGCAATGCCTTTAATGACACTAGAAGTAGATTGTAAGCATATATTTGAAAATATAAGTTCTGCGATATTTCATAGCATACAAAAAACATATTACGCTAATATATGACAGTGCTAAATTTGCACCAGAATTGTATATCTTAAACATTACCCCGACACTTTGTGACAATTTAACTTATTCAGCATTCATGATATCACTGAATACCATGACCCACAACCACATTCACAGTCACAGGGACCCTCCAAATAACATATTTACTTAAAGACTAATCCCAATACAAGTATGAGCGTAGCGCAACAGTAGCCAGGGATAGTGGAGGGCGAAATGCAATCGACTACTGGAAAATAGTCCTGTGAGTTAGAGATAAAATCGCCGGCGCAACTCATCAAGAAAGTTTGTAATTATGTTAGTTTCCCAGATGTCATATTTAAAAGTTCGGTCGCGAGGACATATAGCCTGTCATGCAGTGAAGATTGTTCGTAAAGAATAAAGTTCGGTCACGAGAACTTATAACTGATCACACAGTGAAGACTAACTGCACAGAAAGGTTCAGTCACGACGACCTATATCTTAATACGTGGTGAAGACTGACTATATAGAATAAATCTCAGTTACGAGGACCAATGTCTTAATATGTGGAGAAGACTGACTATACAGAATACATCTCAGTCACGAGGACCAATGCTAGGCATGCACATTTACACCGTGGTCACATGCCTGAACGCGGGATCGAACCCGGCTCTTTGGATAGAATTCCAAGCATGTTCTGCGAACGGTTTTGCCAACCGAGCCAATGCACCACAAACACCTTTCAGACTACTGCCCATTTAACATGCCGCTTATGGGCAGTACGAATGAGGTACTGCCTCTGGACCATGGAGTTTATGGGCAGTACGGATGAGTTTCTGCCCCTGGAACATGGAGCTTATGGGCAGTACGAATGAAGCACTGCCCCTGGAACATGGAGTTTATGGGCAGAACGAATGAGTTACTGCCCGTGGAACATGGAGCTTATGGGCAGTACGAATGAGTTACTGCTCCTGGAACATGGAGTTTACGGGCAGTACGGATGAGTTACTGCCCCTGGCACATGGAGCTTATGGGCACTGCGAATGAGTTACTGCCCCTGGAACATGGAGTTCACGGGCAGTACGGATGAGTTGCTGACGCTGGAACATGGAGTTTATGGCCAGTACGGATGAGTTGCTGACGCTGGCATTCATTATATTTTCAACATACGACAATCTCTTTTGACTTATTTACGACAATCACTTTTGACTTATTTACGACAATCTCTTTTGACTTATTTACGACGACTGACTAATTGACTCAAATTTTTGACAGCCATACAATCAGAAACTGTAACATAGTTATTTCCATGACGGTGACCAAATCAAAAGTCGCGAAGCTATGGGAATCGTGCCAAGACCGAATTACCAGATTTTGTTTATTTGAAAAACTGAAAAACAAGTGTTCAAATAGAGTGACTTAACTAATATTGTCTATTTTGAACCTCTACATCAATCACACACACTCCTTTTGCTTAATAACTGTTATTAGTTAAAATGACAAAGCTGCCAATATTTCAATTCCGGCGTCCGCCCTGGTGAACGCACGCGAGTCAAATGTATTGTGGCATGCCAAGGAGCTGGGCAGTCCACAATTAAAACATCGTTCATTTCAGTTATTACACAGAGCGAAATGGATCTATATCTTTTACCAATAAATGGAGAATCTCCCAGCAAGGTATATGATGTGAGGGACAGCTTGGTCATAGATGGTCATAATGCTCATTCAAGCAGGTATAGCACTGAAGCCAATCAAGCCTACATGGCCATAGTCCGCAACACACACACACACGCACACACGCATGCACACACACGCACGCACGCACGCACGCACGCACGTACAATATTATGGGTCGGGTCATGCATCATACCATAATTGATGAATACAATTAGGTGACGAATACATCGACTTCAAGTTTGATTAACATAAAACGAATAGATGTCATAGAGTATATAGCAAGACATCAAACGATATAGACAGTTTATGTGTCAACTCGGCCTAGTGTATACATATTTAGGAGCAGTAAATGAGCTGGTGTGATGTTTGAACACACTGTGATCTGGAGTGATCTGGTGTGATATTTAAAGACATAAAATGGACTCATATACGCCCCTAAGCACAATAATGCATGTGACAGTTTGGGGGTAGACAAGCAAATGGACCAACTGTATTGTAGATATCTTAGCGTCGCTAATGTTTCAAGGACATTTCCCCATTCAATCAGATCGTAAATTCTGCACTTAGCTAACCTTTTACGAGACCCGCTGAGGTTAGCCCAAGTCACGAATTAAGAGGTTCCGACAGCTGGTTGCCTTGCAATTCCGTGAGTTAACAGCCCAATGCCTAGGATATTCAAATGTTAAACATATGCAAATCGGATATGACGTCAATCAGAACCTTCTAGAAGGATCGGATCACGTGATCCCCATTGGCTATGTACTTAGAAAACTCCATAGGTGTACTATGGGAGATCTTCGTGACAAAATCAGGCGGAAGTGCATTGACGATTTCACACTAATAACCAAGCTAAATTTAGGGATTGATCCAATGGCAATTCGCCGCGTGACATCGCATAGCTGCTAATCGTTGACTGAGATCCAGATCAATGGAATGAGATTAGGTTACGGGGCAGGAATCGCTATCTATAACTGTTGCAGGCAGAGTTGGTAAAATTAAGTAGTAAAAACATGAAACCATGGCTATGATTGGCTAATGGGGTATTTGTTTCCCTCCAAAAAGGAAACTGGTAATAGTAGTATATAAGCAGCTGCAGAAGCTGCGCGTGCTCTCTTCCTCAGTATCCTCATCTGATGGTATGCCACACTCGTCTCCTGGTACAGAGCTTGTGTATTCGCATCCTTGCTAAGTTAGTGTTTTGGATACGATAAAAGAAATAGTAAAGCACCTGTATACATTATATAAAGTTTTGTCGATGGGCAATTATGACTTGGAAATTATTATTATTATTATTATTGTTATTATTATTATTATTATTATTATTATTATTATTATTGTAATATAAGTTAATAAAAAGTCTTTAGATACAGGTTAACAGTTTCGTGCTCGTGTGTGATTGTCCAGAAAGAACACCACTTCCCCTACTTGGAACATTTAGTCAGATAGTAGTAAACATGCCCGGTAGGCAATAGGAATATTCTTCGTCAAGAGCAGAGAAGATGACACACTGATTACACTTCGTTCGTCATTATAGGCAAACGTTGTCGCAGCAACATAATCAGTTTATCTCTAGTAACGAACGATAATTCCAGTGTTGAATTAAATAAATAATCTCCAGCTAGCAACGCGCACTTGTCTAGTCGCTAACGACAGATAACTTTTCAATGTGAAATATTTTTTGCTGACTCACGTTTAGATTCACAAATAGATGCTGTTTCAATAATGTGATTATTTACTTCAATCCATTGGTTCAATCATACGTCACGTGGTGTATTCTGGTGTGATTTGCATAACATACAGTGTTTTGTGTAAAGCACACTTATATCAAGTGTCAATGGTGTCCATTTTCTTAATTGACATTTGTTCTCCCATTATCTTCATGATTCCAATTCACTATACTCAAGTCCTTCGACATTCATAATTAATGGTCGTCAAATCGAAAACCACTAAACACAAGATTTACTTATAATTTGAAATAGTTCTTAATATAGTATACCTTTAAACACAAATCATCTTTGCTTCCAGTCGACTAGATGTCATGGCAACGGCATTTAAACTGTTAGAAACTAGCAGACAAATGCCGGGTTATTGGTAGCATCTAATCTGTCAGGAGATAGGAGATAGATGTTAATGCGTGGTACGTAATTCGTACGGGGAGTTAGCTAACAAAGGCTAGCAAATGTGGATTGTTTAACGATCTGTGTGAGTGTAAGAATAATAGCGGTATCTAAGTCACCTGGATTACGCCTGTCCAGCTGACTAATGTCTGGTCATATGCGACATCTAACGTATGGGTATATTCGCGCCCTTATCCCGCGTACTTCACCATTCCAAAGATTTCTGAAGCTTATGACTTCGAGCACAAATGAAATTCTAAATTTGCGCAACGACACAGAATAATAAAGCATTAATAACAGCAGGAATTGACAAATCTTAAATTGACGTCCAGGTGGATGACTTATTGTCCAAAAATTACTATTAAGCGTTTATGACGGAATAAACCGCATCATTCATGACATAATTGATTATAACGCCAGTCTACATATGACGTAGATGCTCATGACGTAATATGATTGACCGAGATACTGGGATTATATATATATAATCCCAGTATCTCGGTCAATCATATTACGTCATGAGCATATACGTCATATGTAGACTGGCGTTATAATCAATTATGTCATGAATGATGCGATTTATTCCGTCATAAACGCTTAATAGTCCGTCATGTTGTACGAATTATATTTCTTTACTATTTAATAAACATTATGTTGAATATTTTGAAACTAAGTTGACTGGGTGGTGTTGCTGCCATAGGTTCATAATCACACAACTCGGGATCTGTCGTCAGTGACATGATTCAGAAGAACCTAGGAGCTGAAATCAATGACATGTTTCACTATCACAGAACACACAGAGAATCACATCTCTGTTCCTGTCTCGACCTTTAACAACGCCGCCAGAGATAATTAGCTTATGCTCATTTTTCGTGACAAGAAAACAGTAGGAAAGGTCTGCTCAAAATGAGCTATGCCATATACCAACACATTTCCTGAACCAGTTATGTCAATAACAACCCTAGCGTAAGAGAAACATCTTCATATTCCTGTCCTATTGTCCCCTTTATCTCGCATTGCTCAATTAATCAAAGATCTCGCATATGACAGCGTCACGGTAATTTTTGGACAATAAGTCATCCACCTTGGACGTCAATTTAAGATTTGTCAATTCCTGGTGTTATTAATGGTTCTTATTCTGTGTCGTTGCGCAAATTTAGAATTTCATTTGTGCTCGAAGTCATATATCATAAGCGTACTAATGTATCTTCCACGCCATTGTTGTTGACCATGTCATTACAATTTCAAATTTATGAATTGTCACCTAACGAACACTCTATGTGCTATCTGTTTGTCAGGAATATGTCAATTCTTGAGGATTTATGAAAAGATAAGGAATACGCATGCAAACATCTCCTATACGCAACCTTTCTCTCAGCGATTACTGGTCTACAGTCCGTCAATAAGCAGAATAGACACTGGATTATAATAGAGTACCCTGACAAATGGATAGGTTTGTGGAAACTTATAGACGATGCAGTCATGCGCAAATAGCGACCCATACTAGCGATCCCGGGATTCGATTAACCTTAGAGCTCTTTGACAAGCTATACTGAGGAGCAGTAAGTGACAGCTATCAATACCCACTAATGCAAGCGCAGTCATTATTGACGGTTCACCAATATGTGAGTATATAGAGGTCTATTATGTTAATAAATCGCAGCTTACCAGCTGTGATGCTGTGAAGGACAAGCCAGTGAAGAGGTCCTGGATTTAATGAGGGTACGAGAACCAAATGATCACCATATACTGATTAAGCCTGTCCAGCAGCCACACCACACTGATTCAGCCTGTCCAGCGGTTAGCCCACACTGATTAAGCCTGTCCAGGGGTCACTAAACACTGATTAAGCCTGTCCAGCGGTCACAACACTGAGTAAGCCTGTCCAGCGGTTAGCCCACACTGATTAAGCCTGTCCAGCGGTCATCCCACACTGATTAATCCTGTCCAGCGGTCACGATACACTGATTAAGCCTGTCCAGCATCCACACCACACTGATTAAGCCTATCCAGCAGTCACCCCACACTTATTAAGCCTGTCCAGCGGTCACCATACACTGATTAAGCCTGTCCAACAGCCACACCACACTGATTAAGCCTATCCAGCGATTAACCCACACTGATTGAGCCTATCCTGCGGTCACCATACACTGATTAAGCCTGTCCAGCGGTCACCATACACTGATTAAGCCTGTCCAGCATCCACGCCACACTAATTAAGCCTATCCAGCGGTTACCCATCACTGATTGAGCCTGTCCAGCGGTCACCAAACACTGGTTACACATGTCCAGCGGTCACCACACACTGATTAAGCCTGTCAAGCAGCTACCCGACACTGATTAAGCCTGGCCAGCAATCACACCACACTGATTAAGTCTGTCCAGCGGTTACCCCACATTGATTGAGCCTGTCCAACGGTCACCAAACACTGATTAAGCCTGTCCAGCGGTCACCCCACACTGATTAAGCCTGTTCAGTGGGTACACCACACAGATTAAGCCTGCCCAGCGGTCACCATACACTGATTAAGCCTATCCAGAGGGTACTCCACACTGATTAAGCCCATCCAGTGGTTACTCCACACTGATTAAGCCTATCCAGCGGTCACCAAACACTGATTAAGCCTGTTCAGCGGTCACCATACACTGATTAAGCCTGTCCAGCGGTCACCACTTACTGATTTAGCCTGTCCAGCGGCCACAACACACCGGATTAAGCCTGTTCAGTGGTCACCCCACACTGATTAAGCCTGTCCAGCGGTTGTCCAACACCGATTAAGCCTGTTCAGCGGTCACCACTTACTGATTTATCCTGTCCAGCGGCCACCACACACTGATTAATCCTGTCCAGCAACCACCCAACACTGATTAATCCTGTCCAGCAACGACCCCACACTGATTAAGCCTGTCCAGCGGTCACCACACACTGATTAAGCCTGTCCAGCGGTTAGCCCACACTGATTAAGCCTGTCCAGCGGTCACCAAATAGTGATTAAGCCTGTCCAGCGGTCATCCCACACTGATGAAGCCTGTCCAGCGGTCACCATACACTGATTAAGCCTGTCCAGCGGTTACCCCACACTGATTGAGCCTGTCCAGCGGTCACCATACACTGATTAAGCCTGTCCAGCCGTCACCACACACTGATTAAGCCTGTCAAGTAGCTACCCCTCACTGCTTCAGCCTGGCCAGCAATCACACCACACTGATTAAGCCTGTGCAGCGGTTTCCACACATTGATTGAGCCTGTCCAACGGTCACCAAACACTGATTAAGCCTGTCCAGCGGTCACCACACACTGATTAATCCTGTGAAGCAGCTACGCCATACTGATTAACCTTGTCAAGCGGTCACCCCACACTGATTAAGCCTGACCAGTGGTTACTCCACACTGATTAAGCCCGCCCAGCAGTTACCCCACCCTGATTAAGCCTATCCAGTGGTTACTCCACACTGATTAAGCCTTCCCAGCAGTT
This sequence comes from Chaetoderma sp. LZ-2023a, assembly GCA_034401795.1. NCBI lineage: Eukaryota > Metazoa > Mollusca > Caudofoveata > Chaetodermatida > Chaetodermatidae > Chaetoderma > Chaetoderma sp. LZ-2023a. The sequence goes on along the minus strand of CM067368.1, from coordinate 93,589,040 downwards.
ACCCCACACAGATTAATCCTGCCCAGTGGTTACTCCAGACTGATTAAGCCTGTCCAGTGGTTACTCCACACAGATTAACCCTGCCCAGCGGTTACTCGACACTGATTAAGCCTGTCCAGTGGTTACACCACCCTGATTAAGCCTATCCAGCGATCACCAAACACTAATTAAGCCTGTTCAGCGGTCACCATACACTGATTAAGCCTATCCAGTGGTTACTCCACACTGATTAAGCCTGCCCGGCGGCCACCTCACACTGCTTAAGCCTGCCCACCGGTCACCACACACTGATTAAGCCGGTCCAGCGGTCAACCAACGCTGATTAATCCTGTCCAACAGCCATCACTCACTGATTATGCCTGTCCAGCGGTCACCACACACTGATTATGCCTGTCCAGAGGTCACCACATACTGATTATACCTGCCCAGCGGCCACCACACACTGATTAAGCATGTTCAGCGGCCACCACACACTGATTAAGCCTGTCCAGCGGTCACCACTTACTGATTAATCTTGTCCAGTAACCACCCCACACTGATTAAGCCTGTCCAGCGGCCACAACACACTGATTAAGCCTGTCCAGCGGCCACCACACACTGATTAAGCCTGTCCAGCGGTCACCACAATTCTGATTAATCCTGTCCAGCAGCCACCCCACACTGATTACGCCTGTCCAGCGGTCACCACACACTGATTACGCCTGTCCAATGTCCAACCCGTCACCACATACTGGGTAAGCCTGTCCAGCGGTCACCACACACTGATTACGCCTGTCCAGCAGCCAGCACATACTGAGTAAGTCTGTCCGTCAGTCACCACAATTCTGATTAATCCTGTCCAGCAGCCACCCCACACTGATTACGCCTGTCCAGCGGTCACCACACACTGATTACGCCTGTCCAGCAGCCACAACATACTGAGTAGGTCTGTCCGTCAGTCACGTACAATTAAATATTAACAGTTCTGTATGTACTGCATCGCGAACTCACATCAGCAACGTTAGTTGGTATTGCAATATCTGTTGAAATATGAGGTGAGGTGAGACGATTCCTTTGAATTGTCTGATAGTATTTAAATTGGTTGATGTTTGGCCAATTCTCATGCTATTCTACTTTCTAGACGTTTTGAAGAGTAATTGCTTCATAGCTTTGGCCAGTGGTAATAGACTGGTCTGAACTGTGACTAAAGCATATGACGTCATAATTAAAATATTTCACTTTTTAGTCGGTCTATATTCGCTTGTAGGAACAGCTCCCAAATATATTAGTTTCAAAATAGTCAACAGCCGATCTGCATATTTACCTTGATATTGGAACTCTGAGAATCAGAGTTCAACCTTTTACCATCGATTCAAACATAGTGGGCGGAGTTTATGTAGATATATTAAGGAAATTGTTGGAAATGGATCCCGTTATTCTTATCAGTGATTGTATTAAATCCAGCCATAAGAATAAAGGGATCCATTTCGAACAAGGTCCCGCATATATCTACCTAATCTCAGCCCACTACATATGTCCTAGAGCCTAGAGCTATAAAGCATTCACTGCTCAATGCTATAAGCCAATCACTGGCCAGAGCTATACAGCAATCACTGGTCAGAGCAATAAAGAAATCACTGGCCAATGCTATAACGCAATCACTGGTCAATGCTATACAGCAATCAATGGTGAGAGCTATACAGCAATCATTGGCCAGAGCTATAAATCAATCCCTGATCAGAGTTATAAAGCAACCATAGATCGATTCTATACAGCAATCATTGATCACTACTCAAAAGCAATCACTGCTCAATGATATACATCAATCAGTGGTCAGAGTTATGAAGCATTCATTGGTCAGATCCATAAAGCAATCACTGGTCAGCGCTATAATGAATCACTGCTCAATGCCATACACCATTTATTGATGAGAACTATGAAGCAATCACTGGCCAATGTCACGAATCAATTGCGATCACTGCTCAGAGCTGTAAAGCGATCATTAGTCAGAGCTAAAAAGCAATCATTGGTCAGAGCTATAAAGCAATCCCTGCTTAACATCATGAAGCAAGCACTGGTCAAAGCTATAATGCAATCATTGGTCAGAGCTATAAAGCAATCACTAGTCAGAGCTATAAAGCAATCCGTGCTTAACATCATGAGGCAATCACTGGTCAAAGCTATAATGCAATCATTGGTCAGAGGTATAAAGCAATCACTAGTCAGAGCTATAAAGCAATCACTCGTCAGAGATATAAAGCAATCATTGGTCAGAGCTATAAAGCGATCACTGGTCAGAGCTATAAAGCAATCACTGGTCAGAGCGATAAAGCAATCACTCGTCAGAGATATAAAGCAAGCACTGATAAACGCAATACAGCAATCACTGATCATTGCTATAAAGCAACCATTGGTCAATGCTATAAAGCAAACACAGGTCAGACATATGAAATGATCATTGGTTAGATCTATAAAGCTATCACTGGTCGGAGCAATAAAGCAATCACTGGCCAATGCTATAACGCAATCACTGGTCAATGCTATAAAGCAATCAATGGTCAGAGCTATACAGCAATCATTGGCCAGAGCTATAAATCAATCCCTGATCAGAGTTATAAAGCAACCATTGATCGATTCTATACAGCAATCATTGATCACTACTCAAAAGCAATCACTGCTCAATGATATACATCAATCAGTGGTCAGAGCTATAAAGCATTCATTGGTCTGATCCATAAAGCAATCACTGGTTAGCGCTATAATGAATCACTGCTCAATGCCATACACCATTTATTGGTGAGAACTATGAAGCAATCACTGGCCAATATCACGAATCAATTACTGGTCCATGCTATAGAGCGATCACTGCTCAGAGCTGTAAAGCGATCATTAGTCAGAGCTAAAAAGCAATCATTGGTCAGAGCTATAAAGCAATCCCTGCTTAACATCATGAAGCAATCACTGGTCAAAGCTATAATGCAATCATTGGTCAAAGCTATAAAGCAATCACTAGTCAGAGCTATAAAGCAATCCCTGCTTAACATCATGAAGCAATCACTGGTCAAAGCTATAATGCAATCATTGGTCAGAGCTATAAAGCAATCACTAGTCAGAGCTATAAAGCAATCACTCTTCAGAGATATAAAGCAATCATTGGTCAGAGCTATAAAGCGATCACTGGTCAGAGCTATAAAGCAACCACTGGTCAGAGCGATAAAGCAATCACTCGTCAGAGATATAAAGCAATCACTGATAAACGCAATACAGCAATCACTGATCATTGCTATAAAGCAACCATTGGTCAATGCTATAAAGCAAACACAGGTCAGACATATGAAATGATCATTGGTCAGATCTATAAAGCTATCACTGGTCGGATCTATAAAGTGATCACTGCGCAATACTATACAGCAATCCCAGGTCAGAGCCATAAAGCAATCATTGGTCACAGCTATACAGCAATCATTGGTCAGAGCTATAAAGCAATCACTGATCAGAGCTATACAGCAATGACAGGTCAGAGGTATAAAGCAATCACTGGTCAGAGCTATAAAGCAATCATTGGTCAGAGCTATAAAGCAATCACTGGTCAAAGCTAGAAAGCAATCATTGGTCAGAGCTATAAAGCAATCATTGGTCAGAGCTATAAAGCAATGACTGGTCAGAGCTATAAAGCAATCATTAGTCAGCGCCATAAAGAAATCATTGGCCAGAGCTATACCGAAATGACTGGTCAGAGCTATAAATCAATCACTGGTGAATGCTATAAAGCAATCATTCGTCAAAGGTATATAGTAATCATTGGTCAGAGCTATACCGCAATGACTGATCAGAGCTATAAAGCAATCACTGGTCAGTGCTATAAAGCAATCACTGGTCAATACTATAAAGCAATCATTCGTCAGAGCCATAAAGCAATCACTGCTCAATGCCAAAAAGCAATCAGTGATCAGAGCCATAAAGCAATCACTGGTCAATGCCATAAAGCAATTACTGGTCAGATCTATGCAGCAATCACTGGTCAGAACTCTTAGGCAATCACTGCTCAATGCTATAAAGCAATCACTGCTCAATGCTATAAAACAATCACTGGCCAGAGCTATACAGTACTCACTGGTCCGAACTATGAAGCAATCACTGCTCAATGCTATAAGGCAATCACTGGTCAGAGCTATAAATGAATCACTGATCAGAGCTATAAAGTAACCATTTATCGATTTTGTACAGCAATCATTAATCAATACCAAAAGGCAATCATAGGGCAAAGCTCTAAGGCAATCACGGCTCAATGCTATAAATCAATCAGTGGTCAGAGCTATAAAGCAACCAATGGCCAGAGCTATAAATCAATCACTGGTCAGAGCCATAAAGCAATCACTGGTCAGAGCTATGAAGCAATCATTGGTTAGAGCTATAAAGCAATCACTGGTCAGAGGTATAAACACTCATTGGGCAGATCCATAAAGCAATCACTGGTCAGAGCCATAAAGCATGTATTGATCAGAGCTATGAAGCCATCACTGGCGAATGCTATGAATCAATCATTGGTCCATGCAATAGAGCGATCACTGCTGAGAGCTCTAAAGGGATCACTTGTCAGAGCTATAACACAATCCTTGGTCAGAGCTATAACGCAATCATTGGACAATGCTATAAAGCAATCAATCGTCAGAGCTCTAAAGCGATCACCGCTCAGAGCTCTAAAGCGATCATTAGTCAGAGCTATAAAGCAATCACTCGTCAGAGCTATAAAGTAATCACTGATCAATGCTATAAAGCAACCAATGGCCAATGCTATAAATCAACCACTGGTCAGACATATGAAACGATCATTGGCCAGATTTATAAAGCTATCACTGGTCAGATCTATAAAGCGATTACTGCTCAATAATATACATCAATTACTGGTCAGAGCTATAAGGCAATCATTGATCAGAGCTACACAGCAATCACGGCTCAGAGCTATGCAGCAATCACTGCTCAATGCTACAAAGCAATGATTGGTCAGGGCTATAAAGCAATCACTGGTCAGAGCTATAAAGCAATCACTGGTCAGAGCTATGCAACAATCCCTGGTCAGAGCTATGCAGCAATCACTGCTCAATGCTATAAAGCAATGATTGGTCAGAGCGCAATCACTGCTCAATGCTATAAAGCAATGATTGGTCAGAGCTATAAAGCAATCACTGGTCAGAGCTATAAAGCAATCACTGCTCAATGCTATAAAGCAATGATTGGTCAGAGCGCAATCACTGCTTAATGCTATAAAGCAATGATTGGTCAGAGCTATAAAGCAATCACTGGTCAGAGCTATAAAGCAATCACTGGTCAGAGCTATGCAACACTCCCAGGTCAGATCTATGCAGAAATCACTGCTCAATGCTATAAAGCAATGATTGGTCAGAGCTATAAAGCAATCACTGGTCAGAGCTATAAAGCAATCACTAGTCAGAGCTATAAAGCAATCACTGGTCAGAGCTATAAAGCAATCACTGGTCAGAGCTATAAAGCAACCACTGGTCAGAGCTGCAAAGTAATGTCTGGCCAATACTATAAATTCCGTTAATAATAATATTTGGTGTATGTCTTTTAGCACATAGCAGTCAATGGAATAGACTCACAGCCATAGCCGAAGATCTTGATCCATACCAGTAAGCCAGGAATATGATTCACTTTATAAACCTAAGCATCAGTGAAATCCATACTATACTATATTCGCTATCAACACTGGCTCGAACAAAATAAAATTTGGCAAATATCTTAACATCGAGGATTAAGTGGATGAAGCATACTGACTCTATAGACCCTGATAAATGTATGCAATTGACCCACAAAAACCAGACGTTAATGATAAAACCAACATCTTTCATGTATCCCTCTTGTGGCATGTTATCTCTTTAATGATCAAGTCGGCTAAATCTGCCTTTGAGCGGTCATTGAGCAGTGCCCCTCTACATGCCAAGAGAAAACTATTTCCATTTGAAAATTTACCACTGGAATAACTGGCTATGTACCCGAGCCAGCCACTCCAATGGTAAACTTTCAAGAAATAGTCTCCCTATTGCCGAAAATGGACACTGACTAAGCAGGAGATTTGACGTTTCTTGATCATTAAGAGAAAGCTAATTATTACAAATTTCGGCAGTAAATCTACAAAAATAGTTTTCTCTTGCGAAATCTTAATTTATACGCGTATTATTTTATGACTGTGACTCTATGATTTGAAAATGAGCTTTGCACGCTGATGTTGGTAAATACTTTAATAAAATACATCTCTTAGTCTGCTGCTTAGTTGTATCAGATATATGACTAATGCTGTCTTAGTAATCTATGCATGTATAATATGCACACATTTCCAGAATTCGATAGTCTATTCAATCAGTACGGTACAGTTCAAATTTCCACAACAATTTGCAGATGCCCGTTAACTGTCATGTATAAATGCCTGCTCTACGACATATAGGTTATTTTAAAATGGAACTCTAATACTTCATCAGGAGTCGGATGAGGAGTGTGGGGTGAGGTTTCACCCAGCAACGGGGCTGTGGCATTGCAACATCTGAGAAGGAAGGGTGAAGCGTCTCCATAAAGAGGGCTGCTTTTCAATTAAATCTTACTAATGACATATCGACTACAGGTCGTTTAAAAGGCATCAGCGCTTCAAGATGATATATGTATTTCTGCCTCGCGAGGGTATAGATAGACCTATTGCAGAGTAAGCATTATATAATGGCATGGGCGATAGAGCTGAATGGGAATCGCATGTCTTCTTGACAAAATGCAAATTGATGAAGACACTAGAATGTACTCGGAGGAGATGCTGACTCACGCCTTTGCGCTCTGTCTTAGCAATGCACTTAGTGATCCCCGTGCTAGTTGATCCACTGACCTGAAACTCAAAGCAATCATAAACTGTGCTAATATGCAGGCGTGTGCTAAATATGGCGATTCTGCCTTCTTTCTCTCCAGGCTTATTACCACAATGTATATTTCAGACATGTGATGTTTTGTCATGAAACTCATTGAACTTCTAGCCACCATCCACCTATATTATGAATGGATGTGCCAAATTTGGCGATTCAACCTACATGCGTTCCCGATGTATGGATATAAGGTGCGTTTCGGGATGCGCTTGGTGACCCCCTGACCTAGATATTTAAGCGTTTGTCATCAAACTAACTTTTTGTCTAGCCATCTATAATATGAATCGCTATGCCAAATTTGGTGATTCCACCTTTTCGGACTCAGAAGAAGAAGAAGAAGAAGAAGAAGAAGAAGAGGAAGAATAAGAAAAAGAAGAAGATAAAGAAGATGAAGAATGTGCGGATGGTGAAATAAAACTAACCTACATTTATTTATTCAAAATTGTTTTTATTCTCAGCCACGGGTAATTAATAGAATATACAGTTCGACAAATGGCCTCTAGCTCGCAACTGGCCCACGTATATAGCATAGGACTCTCTATCTTACAACTGACTCACGCCTATTCTATAGCTTACAACTGACCAGCGTATATATTATAGAACCCTCTACCTTACAACTGGCCTGCGTATATATCATAGGACACTCTATCTTACAACTGACTCATGCATATTCTATAGCTTACAACTGACGCACGCATATACCACAATGCCCCCTAGCGTATAACTGGCGTACGTATATACTACAGTGCCGTCTAGCTTACAACTGGCGTACGTATGTACCACAGCGCCCCCTTGCTTACAACTGGCGTACGTTACAACAGACGCACGTTTATACCGTAGCTTAGAACTGGCGGGCGTACATACCATATATATACGTGCGTCTGTTGTAAGCTAGAGGGCACAATGTGCCCTCTAGCTTACAACAGACGCACGTATATACCGTGCATACATACATACTAGCTTGTTTATCTCATCTGATGTTCTATTTATGACATGTTATAAATCATCCTTGACTATCAGAATTATTGGGACACATAATGTGATTATTGATGGGATGGTTATACAAAATGGAGATATTTGGCCAAAGTATGGCTTGCTTTATATGCGACGTGTCGTGTGAGATTGTATCTTTGTGTGAGACGCTGTGTTTTATCAGAGATGAGATGTTTTGTGTGAGACGCTGTGTTTCCTCTGAGATTGGATGTTTTGTGTGAGACGCTGTGTTTCCTCTGAGATGAGATGTTTTGTGTGAGAAGCTGTGTTTTCTCTGAGATGAAATGATGTGTGTGAGATGCTGTGTTTTCTCTGAGATGGGATGTTTTATGTGTGACGCTGAGTTTCTTCGGAGAGGAGATGCTTTGTGTGAGACGCCGTGTTTCCTCTAAGATGAGATGTTTTGTGTGAGATGCTGTGCTTCTGCTGAGATAAGATGTTTTGTGTGAGACGCTGTGTTTCCTCTGCGATGAGATATTTTGTGTGAGACACTGTGTTTTCTCCGAGATGAGATGTTTTGTGTGAGACGCTGTGTTTCCTCGGAGATGAGATGATTTGTGTAAGACGTTGTGTTTTCTCTGAGATGGGATGTTTTGTGTGAGACGCTGTGTTTTTTCTGAGATGAGATGTTTTGTGCGAGAAGCTGTGTTTCCTCTGAGATGAGATGTTTTGTGTGAGAAGATGTGTTTTCTCCGAGATGGGATGTTTTGTGTGAGACGCTATATTTCCTCGGAGATGAGATGATTTGTGTAAGACGCTGTGTTTTCTCTGAGATGGGATGTTTTGTGTGAGACGCTGTTTCCTCTGGGATGAGATGTTTTGTGTGAGATGCTGTGTTTTTTCTGAGATGAAATGTTTTGTGTGAGACGCTGTGTTTTTTCTGAGATGAGATGTCTTGTGTGAGACGCTGTTTCCTCTGAGATGGGATGTTTTGTGTAAGAAGATGTGTTTTCTCTGAGATGAGATGTTTTGTGTGAGACGCTGTGTTTCCTCGGAGATAAGATGATTTGTGTAAGACGCTGTGTTTTCTCTGAGATGAGATGTTTTATGTGAGACGCTGTGTTTCCTCTGAGATGAAATGTTTTGTGTGAGACGCTGTGTTTCCTCTGAGATATGACTTCCGGGCGTGGTGGGGGTATGACAGTGTGCGGGATAGCAGCGTTGGTTAAGGCAGTGTGCGGGACAGCAGCGTGGGTTAAGGCAGTATGTGGGATAGCAGCGTGGATTAAGGCAGTGTGGGGGATAGCAGCGTGGATTAACGCAGTGTGGGAGATAGCACACGAACATGGCTTCACTGCTATTTTAACAAATTTTCTGCCACCATCATAGAGCAAGTGCGACAGGTTATAGTTGTGACTTAGGCAGATTTGTCAGAAACGTTACAAATTTGACAGACCGTGAGACAGAGCGACAGACAAATCAAATGACAGACCGACATGGAGACATCCCCTAGTGGCGAGTCGCAACTAAATGGTATAGTTATTATTTTTGGAATATGTTTATTTTATTGACCGACAGACAGACCGACAGACTGACTTATACTAGCTGTGAGACGAACAATCTTTGCAGTTGCAGAGCTGTGCATGTTTTGTGTAAAGCTAAAGTACATATTACGTATTCATTGCTCAAGAATCACAGGAGAAATATTTCAGCATTACTCATCACTTGCTCCTAGAGGAAGCGCACACACGCAGTATCACCCACACGGTAGTAGTCGGCATACCATAGAGCTCATGTGATGGAGGTAATATCTTATAGGTCATGTAGTCATGCAGTGGATGCCATGTGGTAGAGTTCATGCAGTGGCGGTCATGCCTTATAGGTCATGTAGTGGAGGTCATGTGGTAGAGGTCATGTAGTGCAGGTCATGTGGTCGAGGTCATGTAGTGGCGGTCATAACTTATAGGTCATGTAGTGGTGGTCATGTGGTAGAGGTCATGCAGTAGAGGTCGTGTGATAGATGCCATGCAGTCATGTAAATATGATAAAGTAATAATCGTTTATGAATACTTTGCAAATAATTTGACTGTTAAATCATTTGTATTTAATGCACATCATTAACCAATCCACAAACAGTAACATCCATTCCATGATGTAAAATATTGTGAATGACGTAATCATTGATTAATCCAGGAATACGGATTCGTCACACGATGCCTCCGCTTTATGCTACACAGACAGATAATCCCAATGGCAAAGTACGAGACCCTGGTGGCACAATGCTCTTGGGGCTTCATCGTTGGGACACTAACACTAGTAAAGACCCCCAGTCGATTTAGGTTATTCGCTGCGTATGCGTTATGGTTAACAATACAGCGATAGAGTGCCACAATGGACTTGAAGCCCAGACGAACGTATACAAACCTAGTGTCATGCAAGGCTACCATAGAGGTTTATTTACAAGAAGCCTTATCTGGCATGCACAGTCGCCCTTTGAACGTTTGGACATTTTAAAAACAAGGCATTTTAGACAGAAGCATCTCGAGGCATTTACGGCCATACCCATTTATGATCGCAAGTAGGTACATTATTTATCTTAATTATTTAATTATATTAATTTTATCTCTTTGTTTTTCTATAAACCAATAAGCGGGCGGTCCTAGAGAATAAAGCAGTCAAACTCCAGGCTGCCTGACCTTGTGCCCCATAGACACGTACCGGGTGTGCATATTGAACAACCTGCTACTGCACCTGGCAATATGAGCTCAAAATAGCAACGTGATGTCATCAACTAAGAGTCAGTACACAAACACACACGTGGTGTAATCATTCTGCAATCACTATGCATACACATGGCATATCATTCTAGAATCAAAGAACATGACAATATCACTTCATACACATATCACGCCATCACGAGTCCACCGGAATTCACATGCCACCCACATGCTATTCATCCATATACAGACATATGCCTTCATCATTTCGTGATCCACAGCTATCCACAAACAGTCACGTGCTATCAGCATTCAGCTTTCCACAAACATGCGCATGACGCCATCATTCAGTTATCCATAATCAGGAACATAACGCCATCATTCAGTTATCCACAAACAGGAACATGATGGCATCATTCAGTTATCCATAAACAGGAACATGACGTCAGCATTCAGTTATCCATAGACAGGAACATGACGTCAGCATTCATTAATGCACACACATACACAAGACGTCGTCATTCACGCGTCTACGTTCAATTCTTATTTACCCTAGCTTCATTTCATGAACTTCCTGTACAGTGTTGAATCAATCAGAGCCAATTGTAATGAACTGTGTGAATCTACAGAATTATTTAGCTATACACCTACTGAGAATAATTGCTATACTAAGGTATTGGACGTTTTACTATCTAGAACTTCTATCCCTGAGCTGTGCCTAAGCATGTCATGTTTGCTAAGCGGCGGTGTTCTATCTACTGTCTTACACGGTGCAACTCCGTGATTAGAAGAAGAAGTGTGACTAGAATTATTAATTCTTGGTAACGTAGAGGGGCCGGGAAATTTTCCAGAGAAAGACGTCTCTTTAGCGGGTGGATGCTTAGTCCCGGGTCCACTAAATGTTGGTAGTTTATGCATAGGCACGTAGGTACAGGCTGATGATGATGATGTTACTCTACTATTGTTGCTATATGGATGTGATTTTGATGACGTAAGCGGCCGAACAGGACATGGGTAATTGTTCAGCTCAGCACTTATTGTTGTGTGGCACGGGTGAGCGGTCACGTGATTCTCGGTTAATAAACCTGCCATTTCATGTTCTCTGCATTTTAAATCGGCTATTTCCGTGCGCCGGTTATGGCACACGCTGCCTGACTGATCTTCCGCCACTCGATACGTCACTTCCGATTTCTGAAGTTTTTTGATCTTTTCTCTCTGGTAATAAATGGCTGCGAACACCAGAATGTTTAGAAAAAGCAACGAACATCCGACTGCAATGGTGATGCTGATCTGGACGGAATTATCTTTCACTAGCACTGTTCCGGAAGACACACTTGTATTTTTCGACATCGCTTTCGTCACTTCCGCGTCTCCGGGAACTATTTCCGGTTGCTGGCTCGGATGCGAGTGACTGGAATTCGCCGGAAGCAGCACTCCAGCACTGCTGTTGATATTCGGTGCGTTAGCGTCGACACGTATCGGCGAACTGTTAATCATGTTTAAACCTTTCTGTTCGAGCTGCTCTGGTGAGTCGAATAGAGAACGATTGTGTGAGTTTATCAGGAGGTGATGAGGCGCGGAAGGATCTCCATCTGGCGTGTGTAGTTTGGGAATCAGATCTAACCATAACGCCAGCTGACTGCCACGATAATGCTGCCCGAGACGAGGCCGAAGACCTGCAAATAATGGCAAGGATAGTTAGTAGCATTCATGACGAGGTCAAGGCTACCTCTATGGCTATCGTTGTCAAGTCTATGTAATCCTATGCTAACAAAATGAATTTGCAAATCAACGTGATGTATGCCTAGATCAAGTTGGTGTAATTGCATATCTACTCAATGCAATGGAACTTTCCGGTTTTAGCTATGCTCCGCCCATCTCTAGCTAAGCTCCACCCACGCCTCGCTCGTGTTGGGATCGATCGACCTCTGAACACATTGACTATCAATTTCCAAAAAAATACACAGGTAAGCTGTGCAATGTTAATGTTAATGTGTAATGTTAATAAACATTTTGTTGAATATTTTAAAACCAATTTGACTGGGGGCTGTTGCTGCTATAGGCAGAAAAAAAGCACCAGTTTAACGACATGTTTATTAAATAGTAAAGCCATACAATTCGTACTACTTGACGGATTATTAAGCGTTTATGATGGGCATAATCATGACGTTCATAAAGCAATTGATTATGACGTCAGCCTACATGTGTCGGTGTTGATTATGACGTCATATTGATTGATCGATAAACTGGATTGCTCAATTGTGATATGTGTAGGTAATTACATGGGAACATAGTGCGGGAGCTGCTGGCGGTGTCTACATGCCCATACCACCATAGATAGCGATGCTACACCTGGGTGTGCGACCAGGAGATGCCGCTACTGCTCTGTGTCCCAGTGAAAGTAGTTTCAAAGTTAGATTTAAAACTAATCGACCGAATGTTTATTAAATTGTAAATTCATCAACGACATACAATTCAGACACTGTCGCGAAGGACCATTGCCACTGTTATGATATGCCTACATCATTTTGATTGTGACGTCAGATACTCGAGTGTCTGAGCGGATGGATACTCCAAATTTCCATAACATGTTGTTTCAGAAACAAATTTCTTTTGTGTTAAGTATTTCGGAAAACATCACAGAGAAACAGCCGAATCTACCGTCGAAGCAATGGAACAAACACAACCTATCTGCCATATGCCTTGATCCGAGCAATTGTTAATTCAAATCCTGTCCATTTTAAATTCAAGTTTATAAATGACTGTACTCACTGAACTGAAAATATGACTGGTTTACGAGCTCGTATAGAGGCCACGTGACCTGGTCGAATCGTCCACCTCCGGACTGTGACGACGTATGGTGATACGCAGATGGCAGATTAGGATTTCTGAAAAACAAAATGATGATTAAATATACTCTTTTTGTATTACGCGTTGTGAAACCCACACCTCCCACAAACCGAATGCGAGTGTCACGCGAGCGAGCGTCACGCATTAAGAAATTATTTTACGTTTCCATTACAGTCTATGATAACAGCTAAAGTTCAAACGTGCGTGACAATCGGGAAGCGTAACTCTCTGACGCGCCAATGTAAATTAGAAATCAATTCTAATTTTTACGCCCTACGCGAAAGAGGAATTGCATATGGCCAATCATTTGACTATATTAAATTACACCAACCACGTGCAATTTGGCTGGTGGACTGCACTCTGCGTGAATTCAATGCCCGCCCGCCCGCCCGCCCGCCCGTCGGGCCGCCCGTCCTTACGTCCGTCCGCCCGCCTGCCTACTGCCTAGCTGCCTGCCTGCCTGCCTGCCTGCCTAGCTGTCTGTATGTGGTTGAACGATCTGATTTTAAAATTAGAAAGACTTCTGTTAAACTAGTACACGTTTTATCATATTTATGCAGATGCAGATTCCTGAGCTACAGTTTTCTCGTAGCAGATGCAGATTCCTGAGCTACAGTTTTCTCGTAGCAGATGCAGATTCCTGAGCTACAGTTTTCTCGTAGCAGATGCAGATTCCTGAGCTACAGTTTTCTCGTAGCAGATGCAGATTCCTGAGCTACAGTTTTCTCGTAGCAGATGCAGATTCCTGAGCTACAGTTTTCTCGTAGCAGATGCAGATTCCTGAGCTACAGTTTTCTCGTAGCAGATGCAGATTCCTGAGCTACAGTTTTCTCGTAGCAGATGCAGATTCCTGAGCTACAGTTTTCTCGTAGCAGATGCAGATTCCTGAGCTACAGTTTTCTCGTAGCAGATGCAGATTCCTGAGCTACAGTTTTCTCGTAGCAGATGCAGATTCCTGAGCTACAGTTTTCTCGTAGCAGATGCAGATTCCTGAGCTACAGTTTTCTCGTAGCAGATGCAGATTCCTGAGCTACAGTTTTCTCGTAGCAGATGCAGATTCCTGAGCTACAGTTTTCTCGTAGCAGATGCAGATTCCTGAGCTACAGTTTTCTCGTAGCAGATGCAGATTCCTGAGCTACAGTTTTCTCGTAGCAGATGCAGATTCCTGAGCTACAGTTTTCTCGTAGCAGATGCAGATTCCTGAGCTACAGTTTTCTCGTAGCAGATGCGGATTCCTGAGCTACAGTTTTCTCGTAGCAGATGCAGATTCCTGAGCTACAGTTTTCTCGTAGCAGATGCAGATTCCTGGGCTACAGTTTTCTCGTAAAATACTGATAATTTCAGTTACATTTTTCTAAGCGACAGCTTGTTCGAGCAAGAATTTACAAACTCTGTTTAGATAATAATAGCTACAATAATGGAGGAATCCAGTTTATATGCCAATCATATTAGGTCATAATCAACTACGTCACGTATAGGTCGACGTCACAATCCAGTCTCACAATTCACAATCATAATTGACAGAAATAAGCAGTCTTTAAGCTGGAATAGTCTGTCAAGTTGTACGAATTGTCGTCTGTACTATTTAATAAACATGCTGCTGAATATTTTGAAACTAATTTGACTGGGTGCACATCTGTTTTCTAGAAATTGAGATTCAGAGAGTGCATGGATCGATTGATTCCAACACAGGCAAAGCGTGGGTGGAACTGAGCTAGAGATGGGCGGAGTATAGCTAAAACTGGATTCCCCCATTCTGCTTCCATGTATATGTATTCCATCAAACCACCATAGCCATGGCACTATTCCTTCAACTGAGCTGAAGAACTGACAGAAGTTGTCATGTATGACGAAGGTTTCTCGACCAGCACAATTTCCTCCAATGTGTCTTAATGGATGTATGGTACCATCTGCTTCTCTTGCCTCATCAAGCCACATCTGGTTATCACTTGGTTACAGAAGAAAGTTGTGCAAGAGGCAAGTGGTGACGGCATCAACTTTGTCAGCAGTAGATTAATCTTCCTAGATATTCGCCATCTTGCGGAAAGAATTAAAAAAGCCTGTTTCAACAGTTTCAACAGCCACCATGTCGATAATTCTATGTGCGTCTTTCCAAAGGCTGATTTCGTACTGTGACAAAGGGAATTCTACACAACTCTGCTGAATGGGGCAAGAGAAGCAAGAAGCAATCTTCTTCTTGTCCGATAAGATGTGTTCAGTCAAATCAAATATGATATTCATTTGTTAACTCTTTCGCCTATTAAAATAAATTTAAAATTCGTCAACATTTGATCTTACTAATTGAAGTTTGCATTTTATAAGATAGTTGTAGCAGGTAGTAGCGATTTATAACACCTGTATTATTTTCAAAATCAACATGATACAGGCATAAGGTGGTGGTTTGATATTGTCCCAGCGCTTAAGATATGTTTGCAAACCGTCCTTTCTTTGTGAGTATTTAGTGACATTTATGATGGTTTTTCAATTGCTCCAATTAGAAAGGTCAATATGAAAACAGAGTTTCAAAGCAGACATTATATAATAAGAAATGACTTGCACCCTAAGCCGATGTAATTTGTGTAATTATATACTCGAGTCATTACGCTTATTCATACCATAACTTCTGAGGATATACGTCACAAAATACATATTGTAGCATAACCTATTTACCGTAATGAACAGCCGTTTCTAAGAACATACGGCGTTTATATATACATGCGCATGATGGACGTAATCGCTCACTAATGTGACGCACGTATCCGGTTTTGGAGGTGTGCGCGAGATGAAGCGCGATCACGTTGTCGGGAGAGTGTGGTGCGAAGGCTCGGAGTTGTATAGTGAACAGATAGGGACTATGATCAGATACAACGCAACTCAAAAATAGTTTTCAATGTTTACCCCCAAAAATATAAAACCTGCTGTTAAATATTTTGAAAATAATTGGATTGGAAGACATTGTTGCCTAGGATTACGTTCAAAATCTTCAACATAACATTTCTTATTAACTAACACGCTTCTGATGATTCCGATCTGCACTTGTGCGTGGGTGGAGCTTAGCTAGAGCTGGGCGGGGCATAGCTAAAACTGGATTCCCCCATTACGCTGTCTATCTCCGGATGATTAACGCGGAATAATCATATTACAGGATTGCGCTAGTAACTGGATTACATACTAATGATATTCTGGCTAATTACGAGATATAAACAAACTCTAGATAAATCATGCGAATTAACAAACTCGGAAAATCGTTCTGGATAGCTAGGCGAAATAACCTCAAGGATGGTCCTGGATAGCTAGGTGAAATAACCTGAATGAATCACGGGATACAGTCCTGAATAACTAGGTGAAATAACCTGAAGGATTGTCCTGGATAGCTAGGTCAAGTAACCTGAAGGATTGCCCTTGATAGATAGGTCAAATAACCTGAAGAAATCATGGTATACAGTCCTGGATCGCTTGGTGAAATAACCTGAAGGATTGTCCTTGATAGAGAGGTGAAATAACGCGAAGGAATCATGAGAGACAGTTCTGGATAGCTAGGTGAAATAACCTGAATGATTGTCCTGGATAGCTAGGTGAAATAACCTGAAGGAATCATGGGAGATAACGGTAAACGAGATTCTATCTAATTACGTCTTGTCCCATGTACCAAAACACCGCAATTAGGTAAAGCTGTTGATGGACCGGTCCTACTAAACACAAGAATATACGGCATTATGAATGAATATACAATATTGGAATGCAGATGTGAATTGGTGAATATCGTATCTTAGTTCAGGAAATAAATATGCCATACTCTATATGTCCAACCACTGGTTTTAAAGAACACTCATTTTTAGCCGAAAATAAGCATTTGTCACACAAAGAAATGTCGTTACCATCGTGTGCTCATTGCTTGACCCACAAAGATAGGTGACCATGCTAGATATCAGGAGTCGTTTGCCTGACACGAAACATGCATCGGGCGGACTACCTGTCTACGCTTGAAGCAAACTACAATCGTACTCCTTTGTACCTGAGTAGAATACAACACATTACATAACGCATCAGGGCATTAGCTGCTGAGCTAAGCTAAGTGCAGGGCTGGTAAGTGCAGGGCTGTGTTCTCTATAGGCAAAGAAACGGAGTTACTCAACCAGCGGATACTCTACATCGAGGGTTGTGACTGGAATGGCATCAATAGGAACGTTACCCACTCGCAAGCATCATCAGGAACGCTACCAACCCACATGTATCAACAGCAACGTTACCCACCCACATGTATCAACAGGAACCCTACCCACTCACATGTATTAACAGGAACGTTACCCACCCACACGTATCAACAGGTATGTTACCCACCCACATGTATCATCAGGAACACTACCCACCCACATGTATCAGCAGGAACGTTACCCACCCACATGCATCAACAGGAACGTTACCCACCCACATTTATCATTAGGAACACTACCCACCCACGTGTATCAGCAGGAACACTACCCACCCACATGTATCAGCAGGAACGTTACCCACCCGCAGGTATCAGCAGGAACGCTACCCACACACATGTATCATCAGGAACGTTACCCACCCACATGTATCAACAGCAACGTTACCCACCCACATGTATCAACAGGAACCCTACCCACTCACATGTATCAACAGGAACGTTACCCACCCACACGTATCAACAGGTACGTTACCCACCCACATGTATCATCAGGAACACTACCCACCCACATGTATCATCAGGAACGTTACCAACCCACATGCATCAACAGGAACGTTACCCACCCACATTTATCATTAGGAACACTACCCACCCACATGTATCAGCAGGAACACTACCCACCCACATGTATCAGCAGGAACGTTACCCACCCGCAGGTATCAGCAGGAACGCTACCCACCCACATGTATCATCAGGAACACTACCCACCAACATGTATCAGCAGGAACGTTACCCACCCACATGCATCAACAGGAACGTTAACCACCCACATGTATCATTAGGAACACTACCCACCCACATGTATCAGCAGGAACACTACCCACCCACATGTATCAGCAGGAACGTTACCCACTCAATGTATCAACAGGTACGTTACCCACCCACATGTATCAACAGGAACACTACCCACTCACATGTATCAACAGGAACGTTACCCACCCACATGTATCATCAGGAACACTACCCACCCACATGTATCAGCAGGAACACTACCCACCCGCACGTATCAGCAGGAACGTTACCCACCCGCAGGTATCAGCAGGAACGCTACCCACCCACATGTATCATCAGGAACACTACCCACCCACATGTATCAACAGGAACGTTACCCACCCACATGTATCAACATGAGCGCTACCCACCCACATGTATCAACAGGAGAGCTACCCACCTACATTTATCAACAGGAACACTACCCACTCGCATGTATAAGCAAGAACGCTACCCATCCATAAGCATCAGCACGAGCACTACCCGGCCGCATGTATCAGCAGGAATGCTACCCACCCAGAGTCATCAGCAGGAACGCTACCCACCCGCATGTATCAACAGGAACGTTACCCACTCACATGTATCAACAGGTACGCTACCCACCTACATGTATCAACAGGAACACTACCCACTCGCATGTATAAGCAAGAACGCTACTCATCCATAAGCATCAGCAGGAACACTACCCGGCCGCATGTATCAGCAGGAACGCTACCCACCCAGAGTCATCAGCAGGAACGCTACCCACCCGCATGTATCAGCAGGAACGCTAACTACCCGCAGGTATCAGCAGGAATGCTAGCAGGTATCAGCAGGAATGCTACCAACCCATGTGCATACGCAGGAACGCTACCCACCTACTGTCATCAGCAGGAACGCTACCCACCCGATTGTATCAGTAGGAACGCTACCCACCCGCAGGTATCAGCAGGAACGTTAACCACCAAGATTCATCAGCAGGGACGCTACCCGCCTACTTTCATCAGCAGGGACGCTACCCACCTGAGGTATCAGAAATAATGCTACCCAACCACAGTCATCAGCAGAAACGCTACCCACCTAGTGTCAGCAGCAGGGACGCTACCCACCCGCATGTATCAGAATGAATGCTACCCACCCACAGGCATCAGCAGGAACGCTACCCACCTACTGTCATCAGCAGGAACGCTAACCATCCGCAGGTATCAGCAGGAACGCTACCCACCCGCATGCATCAGCAGGAACGCTACCCACCTACTATCATCAGCAGGAACGCTACCCACCCGCAGATATCGGCAGGAATACCACCCACCCACAGGCATCAGCACCCACATAAATGATCAGCCGGAAAGTTAATGAGAATGTCTTAAAAATGCTCTGTTGGTGTTCGTGACCACCTGATTTGTATTAAGTGATTACTCATTCAATTGCACATCTAATAGTTCGACTTCAGACGCAATGAATAGTATATAATGCAAGACGTTTTCAACAGCTTACATCAGTTAGACTCAGTTCAGCAGCATAGGCTAAGCTAAGTCAAGTCTCAATGATAAGCTTCTGTAAATATAACAACAATAGACTATAAATATTTCCCTAGTGCTGGCAAACCTGCTGAACACGTGATACAATTTGGCTTCATTTGCTCCTATTCAGAGTTGGTTCAGAATGAGTTTCCGGAATCAAGAGCCGTGGCAGAAACCCTTTTGTTCATGTATTAATTCGGAACATATATAAGCCAGTACACGGTGTACAAAAGCATGATACAGAGTGGAAGTAATACAATTTATCCTGATCCTGAAGGCTACACGATCCATTCTATTTGCATACTGGCTGTATGAAGCTCTCATCATCATTTGAAAACAATCTGCTGGCTACAGCACCAACTTTTAATGCAATGGCACTCATAACAGTTAGTATGGTGTAAATCTTCCTGAGAGCACTATCTAACAATTCAAAATAGAATGTGTTAAGTAAGTACAATGGATGCCAATCAGTGCTGGCGCTACAGGTCCTGAGAGATCTCTTTAGAAAACTCTTTCCGTGCCGATGCTCCGTGAATATGTTTAACATGCTCTTCAATCATTCATTTAATCACCCAGTCACGCAGTTAACCACGTGTCCAAATAATCATTCGATCAATCCCCAGGTTAAGAGAGCCAGAGAGCCAGTCAGTCTTTTGGTCAGTAGGGCAGTTGGTTGGTCGGTTAGTTAGTACGTCGGTTGGTGTGTGGGTGGGCATGCGTGCAGTCAGTCATTCGATTAGTGTGTGTACGTGCCCGCGTGTAGGTGTGTGCATGTGTGTGTGTTGTCATTAGACGTGCTCGTGATGAAAAACTACGATCCGGATTAACATAAGAATTGTTGTTTTCACGACGACGACGACGACGACGACGACGACGACGACGACGACGACGACGACGACGACGACGACGATCACGGCGGCGGCGGTGGCGACGACGACGTGTTTGCAGCTGATGATGGTGATGATTATTAGTCGATGACAAGGATACCTTATATCTTAATTTGATGTTATGCCTAATCCCTGATGAAGGAGATTATCTATGTGATAATAGGTCTGCGGCTTTTAAACTAAATCCTCTTTTAACTCAGGAAGGACTTTTTTCCAGAAAGTTAACTATCTCTTAATAATTAGTCTGTGGCGGCTGTCATAATGTACAACAATTAGAGATAGATTTTCCATCTCAGTTCGCCTCAATCAAACACAATCGGATCACGTCGAGAAACTGGCTGACGTTGATGTAGACGACCGAACACAAAGCTAAATTGGCTGACGTTGATGTAGACGAGCGAACACAAAGCCAAGCTGGCTGACATTGATGTAGACGAGCGAACACAAAGCTAAGCTGGCTGATGTTGATGTAGACGAGCGAACACAAAGCTAAATTGGCTGACGCTGATGTAAACAAGCGAACACAAAGCTAAATTGGCTGACGTTGATGTAGACGAGCGAACACAAAGCTAAATAAACAGACTTTGAGGCATATTTTTCTGAATACTTTCTATCTGGTTGGTCGTCCGCAACTAATCGTGTATCCGGAGCAGATTCCAACATTATAATCCTCATAACGGATCAGTCAAAAAGAGAATCATTAACGAATAAGCTAAAACTCAATGTATCTCAAAAAATGATTATAGCCTACAGCGTAATAACGCTATCTTTGCTGGGAGGGGTGGGTGGTGCACTTAAGGAAAAAACAAGGTCGGTTGAATCTCGATAGCTGCTGGTGCAGCGTGAACGTAGGTCAATCTGAGTTCACACTGGACTCCTTTTGTTGCGCACTACATAGGCCTAACCTAATTCTAGATATACACCAAGGGCGTATCCCGACCAGACCCAACGGTCGGCTGTCAGCGGTAGTTGTGCTGACGATCATTCAGCAAAGAGGTGCGCCGACTCAACGTCATACCGACCGTCAATGTCGTCCACAGTAAGTCCTGTCCCTATCGATCAAATTATGAACCACGCGCCTCCTAGAGAGAACAATGCCAACCAACCATCTTGAGCTATATTAACGGGACCCGCCTCCAATTAATTTCTTATTGATTGCCAGTGTAAGATCTAAGTAAGAAGACAAAGAAGGAGAAGAAGAAGAAGAAGAACAACAACAACAACAACAACAAAAACGACAATGACAATGACAATACAAACAACAACAACAACAAGATGATGAAGAAGATGAAACAACATGTCAGAGCGGACCAATCAAGAAATTGAGATAAAATTTGTTGAAATGTGGCGTCAGCAACTCTAGTTGTATGACAGCACGCATGAAAGCTACCTAAAATAGTCAAATACAGAAGATACAATTCCTATATATGTGCAATCTTGAAATACTGATTGTTGTCAAGTAACAAAATGTAAATCCCTGATTGGCTGCGTGAACCCGTCGATTTAATTGGCTAGACTCAGGTCTTGGTTGCACCATACATATCAAGACAAAACAGTCGAGTTGGGTTGGCGATCCCTGAACTCGCCGACTCCAGATTCATTTTTTGAATTCGCACTAATCGGCCAATTAACACCGATTCTAACAGCATAGACCACAAGATTAACCCCAACTAGTCTACCAAACTGCCTGTCTTGCCGACTAGAATCCGCAGGTGTATACCAAGAATTATTCTGGGTATACACCAACCGATTATCCCCGACCAGACCAAACTTCCGCCTGTCTTCAGTAGTAGGACACAGCACTCGGTAGGATTTTCTGCCAACTGAAGGTCATACAACAATCGACCATGTCGTTGGCAGTGAGGCCTGCCCCTAGTGACCAAACTATGAACCACGCACCTCCTAGCGAGAAATGTGTTAATCACGTTGCGTTATCTTAACGGAGTACACCTCCAATAATGTCCCGTTGATTACCAGTGTAAGATCTAAGCGCAACATCAACAACAACAACAACAACAACAACAACAACAACAACAACAACAACAACAACAACAACATTTCAGACTAGAATAATGCAGGAATTGAAATGGAATTTGTTGAAAGGTGGCGTCAGCATCGCCAGTTGTATGACAGCACACACGGAAAGATATTTGAGGCGAGGGAAAAGATGTCTGCGTCGCATAAGATAGTCAATGTAGTCAAATAAAGAATGTATAATTAAGATACACATGCCATCTTGAAATGTGGATTACTGGCACGTGGGAAAATGTAAATACTTGATTAGATGCATGAACGCCGATGATTTAATTGGACAGACATAAGTCTGGGTCCACCACACAGATCAAGACAGGACAGTCGAATCGGATCGGGTAGGCCATACGCCACCAGATCTTCCCTGACCTCACTGACTCCAATTAATTAGATTACTGGATGCGAAAACATACGCACGCGCGCATGTACGCACACACGCACACACGCACACACGTACACACGCACGCACGCACACACAGTTGATGCATGTGTTTATGATGTGGCGCATGTATTTAAAGAGGTGAAACGCGCACGCGCGCACGACATGTACTTGAAGTGTAAGCGTGTAGCACGGAATTAATGATGTGGTTTAACGTGCCATAGCTCACTTGCCGCACAGTCTGAGTGCATCGATTTAATTTAAAGCATGAAGACAGGCAGCATACTATTTCTGGCAAATGAGACAAACATGATAATAACAAGTTCAACACGTTCACGCCCTGTATGGCCTGGAAAATAGAAATGCAATATAATACAGTGATATTCTGCAGCGTTACTAATTTTCAAATGCGAAATACGACATCAGATTCCACGAAAGCACTCTTACACAAATTACAATCCGAAACCACTCCGGATAAAGTAAAAACACTTGACAATGTAAAAGCTAAACCATACATTGGAGAAAATACAAGTGATCCAGAGAGGACTCTGGGAAGAATCTTGAGAAGAAACTAGCCTAGGAAGCCAAGTGTAATATAAAGGATTTGCGAGTAGAACCAAAATTAGAAGTGGTATATCTAATCGTGTGTTGGAAGGAACCATTATGTCAACAGATATCCCGTCCATAATGACCTGCCAGATACTGTGAACACCAAAATTGAACTGTTCTCTGGTGGCGCAAAACGTTTTAGAGCAGTGGCTTCGAATGAATTCTCCAATGAAATTCAAAAGTATATTGAAGCACCCAAACACGGGTCTCATATATGGATGAATTTTTCACCCAAAATTCAAAGCCATGACAATATGTACCTATAGGCACCATACACTCTTCCTACACATGCAAAATAACATTCTCCTGTAATAGGAAAGCTCATATTGAGATAGTTCCTCTGGAGAAAGATTTGCACGTAATTATGGACATAGACCAAAAGGGTCAACGTTATATTGAACAAGCTGCAGACAAAGAAAATCGGCAAGTTGATATTATCAGACGCTCCTAAACAAGGATACGTTTGCCATACTGTTGAAAACTATTATAAGACCTCTATAGGAATTGAAAGCCCCTGTCTAAATGTAATTGTACTATTATAGAACATGGGCCACGGCTCTTCGACTCTCAAACAGAACCCATGGAATTCCTTAACAGAAGAAAACGTGACATCATCAGCACGAAATGCTTTTAAAATTAGACTAGAAAAACTACGACAGAATTAGGTGTCCGTACTTGAATAAAATCTACCCACATATACTCTGTTCCTTAACCAGGTACCACAGTTGTAGGTGGGACAATGATGATGCACTCCTGATAATGTCACGTAAATCATATTGCACATTCCCTGAAGCAGTATGAACATGGCGAGATGATGTATTAGTCTTTTCACTGAAACAACATTCAGCAAAATATTAAATGGTTTAAAAACATCAAAGGCCATTTTGGGGGGGGGGGGGGAGGGGCAGACGAAATACATCACCAAATATTAAAAGAACTGCCAACAGAACCGTCAGACAAAATACTGTCACATTTTTATCAGCAGTCTATAAACAAAGGGGTAATCCCAAGTGAACTGAAATCAACAAGCATTGGTCATTAATATAAAAAAGCAACCCAGCATCCATAGACTTCAGGTGCTTTTGCTGTAAGATGTTGGAATACGTAATCTGCTCTAATTTAATGAACAGTTTGAACAGAATAACATCCTAACTCAGCGACAACAAGCCTTCCTTAAATTCCACAGTTGGAAACTCAACTAATTAATGTCATCAATGTTTGGGGTTCATTCACTGATCACCGAAACCAAGTGGATATCTTTATTCTCGACTTTGAAAAATCTTTCAATACCGTTCCACATGAACATTTTGAAATCTAAATTGCATAAAAATGTTGTGTCGAAAAACGTACAAAAATTGATTGACTCATTCTTAATTAATCGTAAACAAGTAGTTAGTTGTCACTAGTGCTAAATTAAACATTGCTGAGGTTGTGTCTGGTGTACCTCAAGGGGACTGCTCTATGTCCGATACAGTTTTCATTCCACATAAAGATATAGTCCAGAGCATCCCCTCAGAGATCGGACTATTTACTGACGATTGTGTATGTTACAGAAAAATTTATTACCCTAACGACCGCGAAACACTCCAACAAGTTATAAAACATGATAGGTAACTGCGCTACAATTTGAATAATATGCTTACAACCAGCAAAATGCAGCATGATATGCATAAAGAGAAAACCACATCCCAAATGACTTAACGTGGAAAAAACATATCACGGAGATTTGCAGCAAATCATACAGAACTTTAAGTCTATTGCGGATCATTCTGTTTCTACGAAATCACACTCGGTGCATACATGGGCCTGATTAAACGAGTTTTGGAATATGCAAGTACAGTTTGGAACCCTCATCAAATAACTCTTCAGGACGAATAATGTGCAGATACAGCTGGATATATCACCTCAAACTATTGTTACAAACCAGGCAGTATGACAAATTTCATGTTAACCCTAAAACGCCCACCACTGTCAGACAGAAGGAAACAAAACCGCCTTATTTTGTTCTACAAAGGCTTACAGTAACAAGTATAGATACCATTACACAGTCTCCAGACTCCAATTCTGAAAACCAAAAACATGCATAACAGCCACTTCAACCAAATTTATGCGAGAACCGGCCCTTTAAATTCAGTTTTATTCTCACTTCGAAAAGGGATTGGTACAAACTATCAGAGGATTTTTAAGCAGTTCAGAAAGCTCAACAAATCCTACATTTCCAGAATTAATCAAAGGAAAACAACATATCTAACTGAGCTACTTGACAAATGCGGATTAAAGGAATGCCCTCTCGACGTGTCACCATTTTAAATTAGGATCAGGATCAGGATCAGGATGTAATGCATATCATGTAGAAAAGCGACACGAAAATGTACTCCAATGGATGCATCTCATCTGTCACTCAAGTGTATGAGGCCATAATGAATTACGTAACATAACGTCACAATCAAAACTGATAATGAATTACGTATCTAGCTCTATCATGAACATTGAACTGTCTATCCAGCATGAGTTTTATGTCTTAGATGACGGATTTAGTGTTTAATAAACATGTTCTGAGACTATTTTGACTGTGTATTGTTGCTGCCTATATGGGCACGTTTCATCACTCGCCCAGTCAATTTAGTCTCGAAATATTCATCAGCTTACTTGAGAGTTACCTTGAACATGGGACGCTGGGAATTCATGCTGCAAAGTATATAAATCTTTCTCAACACGTACACTACGTGGGCTGAGCTAAGCTAGGAATGGGCGGGGCATAGTTAGCCATGGATTCCTTTATTGTGCCACGATGACATGTGATATGTGAGCATGACGACTACAGCTACTCGCTGTATAGCTAAGAGATCTTTATGGACTCTCGCAGTCACAATAGCGACATTCTGCTAGATTTATATTAATGGTAATGGCACTGACTCGCTATTCCTCAATGAGATATATGCGACCTTTACTCTGAGCAGCGACGGAGTGAAGCAGGATTGGAAAAGACTCTAATAATGAAAGAACTGCAATTTAGATGCGAATCGTGATAAGATCGTTCCAAGGCCATTAATAGGAGAGACAGCCCGAGGGATTCATAACCGGAATATATTATCTTAATCCTGATTGCAGCACGAATAGTCCGTCTTCGACCGTCTGTCTGTCTTTCTGTTACTGTTTGTCAAATTATACGCATAAATGATAAATCATACATACCCTGTTTTAGCAAAGTTTGTCCAATATGACATGATCGTCTCGGATAATTGTATTTCCGCTTTTTTGTATTCTCCGAAGAATGGTTTAATCCCTCCAACTAAAGGCGCACCAAAGACATATGGCAGTTCATCACCGTGTATTCCGCCCGACCATCGCGGGTAATTCTCCACTTTAGAGGTATGACCGAACACATAAAAATAACTACTCTTTCCCTTCGCGTGCTGGTGACCCACTTTTATTAACGGTGACACATATAGTCCATCGCCTAATAACTCCATAATGGAATCTCGTCGACTGCGAGAGTTCGCAGGACGATCCCAGTTGGTGTAGTGATGTGTTAATATTTCGTATATTTTCTGTCTATGATACTGAAACGCATTATGAATGTACGTTCTGAGAATCTGTGTTCGACGTAAATCCGACAAACCTTCGTCAAGTTCACGCTGCGAGAAGTAGTCAAAGGCCTCATGCTTGCTTAAACCAAACAGTAGCGATGCTTGACTAAACAATGAGTGTGCGTCTTTGTGCAACTCAGATATACTCCGTGGAAACACGCTACTTTTCGTGTTCACCGTCGGTGCGAAACATGAGGAATATTTAGGCGCATTTGGTGCATTTTGCATAATTTCATCCACGGATTTACTCCGTAGACATGCAATAAGAAGTCTGGAGCTAGGCAAGTAGTGACTACAGTTGAGGTTCTCTGCAAGTTTCTGTGTGCACCATTCAGGTTCATAGGCTATTGCCCATGGCGATAATGCTGATCCACTCTGCAGAATTCCTCTTTGAAACAGCTTCCCTCCTGCGAATAATAATAATAATAATAATAATAATAATAATAATAATAATAATAATAATAATAATAATAATAATATAGCATGCTAGAAACAGATAGCTACACAAGCTGTTATTACGCACGCAAACATGGCAACATGCAGATGAATGTCAAATGTAGCAATACTGGAAATACCGCATGCATCCAGCGCATAAAACACAGGCCTTACCATACGCATAATGGACCTTTCTAGTTTATCCATCAATTATATGAGGTCATAATCAACTACGTGACATGTAGGAAGACGTCATAATCAATGCCTGCATGAATGACGCAGATAAATTCGTCACGAACGCTTATTTTATGATGGGCTAAGTGTTGTTGTGCGAATTGTTGTTGTGCGAATTGTATGTCTACTATTTAATAAACATGCTTTTAGATATTTTGGAACTAATTTGACTGGACACTGTTGCTGCCATAGGCAGCAACAGCAACCAGTCAAATTAGTCTCAAAATATCCAACAGCTTACCAGCATAGTTTTCTGGAAATGGATGGTCAAGGAGTACAGGGATCGATCGATCCCAACATGGGCACAGCGTAGGTGGAGGTTAGATAGAGATGGGCATGGAATAGCTAAACCTGGAATCTTCAATTGCAATGTTTACCCACACGCAACACGAACTTCCCAGCCTACCTATAGTCTACCCACACGCAACACGAACTTCCCAGCCTACCTCTAGACTATCCACATACAATACTAACTTCCCCGCCTACCTCTAGTCTACCCACACGCAACACGAACTTCTCAGCCTGCCTCTAGTCTACCCACACGCAATACGAACTTCCCAGCCTACCTCTAGTCACAATACATAGTGCCACATCACCCCATCACCTAGTAATGGAATAAGGCCATAGGTCTGAAAATCGAATGTTTATTTGAGCACACGTCATAGCACAGATGGATACTGACAAAAAAGGAGTAGATTTGCCAAATTTGCGAGTAATCCATCAACGAATGATGAAACTTTATTGTGCTAACCTATTGTTAGACATGCATTTGTTGTTTCTCCGGGTGCGGGATATTAGAGCAATAACATTGGGCATGTTGTGTGTGTCCAGTACTATCGCGTATTTAGACATTCACAAACCAAATTCAACACGATTTCTGAGACAAAACAAAAATACACCGGAAGTCCTTTTACGTACATTTTTATTCTGGAACACTAACATAGATGGGCATACATAGAAAACTTACAAAACTTACAAAATCTTGAACATTGTCCCCACCTTGGAGTCTCTGACTCCAAAACAAGATAAATCAATATGCCTTATAGAAATATAAATGGAGTTGAGTGCTACATGTTAATTATAAGTCCAGACGTGATGGTTTTCGAACTTTAAGACCATAATGCGTGGTGTTACTCGAGTCATTATTTTGAGCCAATAAATCAGGGCACATATCTACTGTTGAATATTCATGTTCTTCAACCAAATTTGTGTCACACAAATTGTCAATAATATGTGTGTCAGATCCAGTGGTAACCTTATTTGAATTGTCATTTGCTTTCTCTGGGGTACAAAACCCATTCAGTGTTTGTACATGATTGTGTGGGAGAATACTGTGGCTATCAATTATTTCAAGATCATGAATACATTCAATAGGCCTTATATAGAGACCTTTGGCAGTCTTCACCTCAACAGTACGTATTAAGCCATCATGGCCTGGGTGCACTACTTGAACAAGCCCAAGGGGCCACTGCAACCTATTATAAGATTCACTTAGGACCAAAACCACAGATCCCACTTGAACACCTCCCTTATTAGCAGAGGTGCTTTTACAAGGTAGAAGGTTACACAAATACTCTTTCACCCAACAAGACCAACACCTATCAAGAAGTTGTTTACGGATCTCCTGCCACTCAAACCAGATCATGGAGTTCAACAGCAATACATTCTGAATTGA
Organism: Chaetoderma sp. LZ-2023a; assembly: GCA_034401795.1. Lineage (NCBI taxonomy): Eukaryota > Metazoa > Mollusca > Caudofoveata > Chaetodermatida > Chaetodermatidae > Chaetoderma > Chaetoderma sp. LZ-2023a. Next base: position 93,559,312 of record CM067368.1, on the reverse strand, counting down.
TTGTGGGCTTGAAATTAGACGACCTACTTAGAAGGAAATGAGATGGCGTCAAAGGCGCCCCAGAATCTAGTTCATCCCCAGAAAATGTCAGAGGTCTGGAGTTGACACAAGCCTCAACCTCATGAAGAGTGGTTTCCAACTCCACCCGAGTGAGTGACCTTTTACCTAAGGATCTCTTCAAAGCTGACTTGACTGATCCGATCAGTCTCTCCCACCAACCTCCCAACCATGGGGCACGAGGAGCAATGGACTTCCAATCAGGACCTTCTGGACAAAGAGCATTCAACAAGTGATCCTTAGCCACCACAAAACACTTAGCATTATCTGACATTATGACAGACGGCATACTTCGATGAGCAATGGACCGACGTAAGGCCAATACAGTAACTGCACAAGACAATGAATCCACCAATTCCAAATGGACAGCTCTGGTTACTGCACAAGTGAAGGGAAGAACATAGAATTTCTTACCCACATAGTCACAACAATACAATGGTCCCCCATTATCCAATCCCATTGCAGAAAATGGTAGAGCTTGTTTGACACGCATCTCCGGCAGAGGAGCCATAGTCTGTACACCAGTTGGAGCATCTAGACGTTGGCAAGAAGTGCATTCTCGCTTCACACGTTTACAAATACGCCTTGCACCCACAATTTAGTACTGATTCCTGAGTTCAACTAACATGCTATTCACACCTGCATGCTTCATGCGTGCATGAACCTGACGAGCCAGCAATAAAGCCAAATCACTTTTAGGTATAATGACAGGCTGTTGAGCATCATATGGTAAGCCTGCAAATTGAAGCCTACCCTGAACACGGAGTAGGCCATCCTCACCAATAAATGGAGACAGCTTAAGAATGGAAGATGACCTGGGCGATGCCCGATCATTTTGAATTGCCTGAAGTTCCTTCTCAAATTCCCACTTCTGAATATACTGTAGTAATTTGAACTTAGCATCACTGAGCTCGAGAAAAGACAAACCACCATTTCTACGCTGTTTTCTGGATACTTTACAGTTATACAAAAACCGTTGTGGCCAACCAATAACGCATAGCTGGAGCCAAAGTATTCCACCGACCCATATCAAGAACAACTTCTGAAACATGACCAACATCCTGAACATCAGCGACTGTAGGGGTGCCTTCTTTAAGCCATACACTAATTTATAAGATGATCTGAAACACTTGACCTCCGTAACTCCTCACATCTCACAAGTGAACCATTGTCCCGGGTACCACCATCAGCCTCAAGATTTCCACTAACTGCATCACAGACAGTCGTTCCTGACAAGAAACCAGGACCATGAAGCCAGAGCTGTGATTTTACCAACTTACCTGCTGATAGTCTCTGGATTTTCTTTACCGGGAAGATGATGCCATTGTGAAGGACTAACAAGAGTATGGATCTCAGCAACCCTGTTGCCAACAAATGGTTTCCACTTATGTGGGTCACTCTGTATCCATGCCAACGTCACAGTAGAATCTGTCCAGCAGTGACACACTGTGTCATCAGATAACTTCAACGCCTGCTTCACATAGGCTACTAAGCGAACACAAAGTAAGGCAACACACGTGTCAT